>JAUZNJ010096679.1:0-21746 GCA_034780135.1 Jordanella pulchra
TTACCCTTCTATTCACAAAACATATTCTTTGCTTGCAACAATAAATGAACAAAATTCACTCCATACATGGTGGCAATATAAAGTCTTTTTATGTCAGACAAATAAAAGATATCAAAATAAATTTTGCATGTTCTTGGAAATCTAGCTATGTATCTGTGGCAACATACACAACGGAGAACCCAGGCGGGATTTGATCCCCAGACTCGGAGGTGAAAGTCATGCAGGTTGCCCCCACACTTTCATATATCTATTTATATATATATATCGATATATATATCGATATATATATACATATATGAAATGTTTGTTCAGTCATGCAAAACTACAAAAAGGAGAAAACATAGAAAAAAAGGCAATTATTCCAAATATTTTCAGCATAGTCCTTATAAAAATAAAACTTAGAGATAATGGCAAAACTATTCCTAAAAGTTAATTTTTACCAAAGTTCTTTAACCTTACCTGAGAATATGTAACTAGCTACAATGCTATCTACCTCTGCTATTGATGCTAATGCTAATCTGAATACTAGAGTATTGGTCAGGTAAAGTTCATGCTTCATATCTGCATTTCACTGGTTGTGTATTTTTAAATGCTTTATTTTTATTGTAGGAAATCTTAACACATTTTTTTCTTTTGTAAGTGATCTATTTACTTCACAATAAAATAAAACAAATGCATTTTTGTTTGCTTAATAGAATAGCAAAGACTTCAAAGTATTAGTTTTAGCTCACACTTGGCAAAGGATGTCACAAACAGTATATATATGTAAATATTAAGAAAATCCATGTAATCCTATAAGGTGGAGGGCTAATATTTGGCCAGGTGGTTCTCAGTTTTAGGTCATGTTAGCAATTTAAAACAGTTAAAAAAAAATCTTTTCATTGTTTTGCAAGTTTTAATGTTTTATCCTCAAGTCCTGAACAAATTCTCTAGTAAAGGTGATAAAGTCAGGATTATACCCTTAATTTAAATAATTTACCATATTTTTTTTCTAAGTCTGTATTTATCTCAGCATGTGATTAAAACAGTTCAGCTGTACATTTACTGATAAAAGGTAGCTATGTCAGCTTTTTCATCGTAGCTCAAGAAAGTTACCAACTACCTTTGTTTATGCGATCTCAAATGTCTGAAAAAGTTGAAATCAGTCCCATCTCTGGCTGTGATTC
The DNA here is from genome assembly GCA_034780135.1 of Jordanella pulchra. Lineage (NCBI taxonomy): Eukaryota > Metazoa > Chordata > Actinopteri > Cyprinodontiformes > Cyprinodontidae > Jordanella > Jordanella pulchra. The sequence goes on from JAUZNJ010096679.1 coordinate 1,167, forward strand.
TCTTCTCACATGTTTTGCATATCATATTTCGGATTGTTTTGAGTAATCTAATGTAATGTATCCAAAAGACAGGACTCTTGGGAACCTTTTTGTATAATTTTTCCAACTGGTTAATTTGATTGGCTCTTCTAGAGCTCACACACGCAAATATGTGCAGGATGTGGAAAGACGCAGCAAGAGTCTACGTTTGATAACAGGAAAAGTTAAATGCATTAATGATGCTCACTTTTTACATAATAGTTTTTTCAAAATTGTAGATTTTGGGTAAAATTAAGTAAACTTGTTGAACCCCAATTCATCAGTGAGATGGTCCAAGTCAAGTCACCAGTAATTTTTTTTTAAGTAAAGCCTAACTTAGTTTAGCATACGTACAGTAGGTGTCCTAAAAACATATCAAACGACAACAATTGCTCAGACTGCTAATTTTTGCGAAGAGATAATGTAAACAGAGAATTTCACCAACTTTCTTGATCACATTTTTAAGTTTACCCTAAACGAACAAACGTTTTCACCATGTATGTTATTATTGGGTATTTTCACTCTTCTTCTCATTTCCACTTGTAGAATCTGAAGCTGACTGCTTGTCCACCTGGAGTGCATCAAAGTTGCCACTGCTGGCCTGGCAGCTGCACTGCTGCACCCTGGGATACCGGACACCCCGGAGATGACGAGTCTGATGAATCTGTGGGCTCCCTGCCCTGTGGCCTTGGTCAGATCCATCCTAGTGGGAAACAAGTGTGTCTGACTGACCCAGACCAAACACACTTTCAACTTACACTCACACACACATTCAAATCCACACTTCCTTGTGGCCTCTGCTGCCCGCCGCATCATTAATACCAATTGGCCTTTCTTTATGGCTGCAAATATTTTTCACATGTTCTCGGATCACCTTGGGTCTCTCTGGCCACAATAAAAGCACTCATTTCTTTGTAGTCCTAGCAGCAAAAAGGGAGATTTGTTAACATGATTTGTGGGACTTTTGAAGCCATATAGTGGTGTTTGAACTGTCCTTGGATGTGTGTACATGTGCGTACAGTGCTTGTTTATTATACCGATGTAAGACCTTTTCTGGTATATTTACTAACCTTCTGAAGATTGACAGACCTTATTGAAATCAAGTCTGACCATGAAATGCAGGACTCCCATTTTTAATGTGAGTAAAAACAGTGGGTAAATTTCATTTAAATTTGTCAAAACCAAGTTACCAAGTATTTGTTTGCTGCATTGTTTTACGCTTTGAAAATAAATAGCTCTAATACCCTACTAAAGTCCATTGTTACTAATAATGGACCAGTATGGACCAATATGGATCAGTTAAGGTTAGGAATATGTTGGTAACAGTTGGGGTAAGGAATAACAACAGTAACTAAAATAAATAGCAGTTATTGTAAACACCTAATATGGGTTGAAATATAAACCTGTGTGGTGGTTTTGGATATGGGGGAGGGGCAGCCCCCCCTTCTGCAATGGCTGTTTGATGGGTCCTTTATTGTGTCTACATACAACACAGCTAGTGGGGGAGTCTGTTAAAATCCAATACGCCAAACACAATTGAGACAGGACATGGAGTTGTTTTCACTTGACATATTAATAAGTTGAACTGTAAGGATATCTGTAGACAAATCTCCACTGGGTTCATTTAACAATTACAAACACTTCAAATGGAAATGAAGAGAAAGAGCCAAGCTGATCTGTATCCAACAAGTGTTGGCTGCCTGGGGGTCCCCACTCCCAACTCCGATTAACATGATAAGAAGGAAGAAACACATCCAAACTTTGTTTACTTTTGAAACAGCACCATCCGTCTTGCTGCTTTCATTTGAACTATGATGTATAAACAGCTCTCAGAAAAAGCTGAGACAAAAGAACAACAACCCAGTCACAGATAACTAGACTACTCAGTGTGGATGATTCTGTTTTACAGGTCGGACAGTCTTTCTTCTCAGTTTCCCCCTGAGCTCCTGGAAGGCTCCTTTTTCATGTTTTGATTTCATGTCTGACGGGTTCTCAGAAAGTGGGAAGCCCTGATGCCAATGTGCTGTGTTTTCTTTTCACTCAGCATATTAGACATGGCTTTACTCTACCCTGATGCTGGTATTAGCTTTGTGCAAGTAAGTTTTGCCTTTGTCTGCATCTGGACGAGCAGTTGCTAAGATACCACTTGTACGTGCATCAGAGCCAAACTTTTGCCAAGAAACAAATGATGTTAAGTTTATCAGATAAGAGTTTGCCAGTACTTTGAGTTCCATCTCTTCCTCATAAATCATCATATCTAACAAAGACAAAACAGTTCAAGACTTTCATTAAATTTTTGGCAGTATTAGGACTTCAAAAATTGTGAGTTAAGTTAGCAAACCATCAAGAGATGTCTGATGTGTGCGTGAAAATCAGGCCCTGCGTGTTAAAAGCAGAACATATTTTGATGATCAGCACTGCATATTTTTTGAATCAATGTTTACTGACATATGATATATCTCTGATCAAAGCTCTAAAGAAAAAAAGATAGGTATAAAAAAATATTCTAAACAGATGAGGGATGCTCCATCCATCTCCACTTAACAAACCACAGCCTGACAAATTGCTGCACAGGTAGAAGCTAAACTGAAGCTTTGTTACAGCAATGAAAATAAATTGCTAGATCCCACCTTTCATACCAGTTACACTGAAAGGCATAAAGACCATCCAGATTAAGCATTTTTCTTGTCATAGAATAAAACATTCTTTCACCTTTCAGGCCACAGTGTTCGATGGTTTCCTGAGAAAGTCCAAGTGGGCTTTGTTTTTATATTTTTGAATCTATTTTCCCATTTTACAGTAACTAGGCCACAGTCAGCAAGGCCAAGGGCATTATGCGCCAAAGGATCTGACTTAACAGTTTGGTCCTGTTTTTCTCCTAAAGTTTACTATTGGCCAAATGTTGCACAATTTCAATATATCTTTTAATCAGGGTAAAAATAATATGTACTCATCCAAAGAATTAGTCAAATAACAGTAAAAAGTATAAAGGGTACTAACATGATGATGATTATATTTGACTCAGTGTCATAAAATTCTATTCAAATTAGGCGACTTGAACAAAGCGCCTTACACTACATTCAGTCATTCACACTCACACACAGTTGGTAACAAGCTACATTCGTCACAGCTCCCTGGGGCTCACTGACAGAAACAAGGCTGGCATACACAGGCACCACCTTTTACCACCATCAGTAGGCAATGCAGGTGAAGTGTCTTGCCCAAGGACAAAACGACAATGAAATCCAGGGCTTCAACCGACAACCCTTTGGTTTGCAGGGGAAACTCCTGACGCCACTGTCTCCCCATAAGAAAAATGAATGGTTACTACCCACCTCTACTAGTCACTGAGGTTATATTGCAACAACCTGTGTGCGCTTTCATCCTCTTGACCTGAAAGCATACTGAACACACACACATATATATACATATATATATATATATATATACACCATACTAAATACAGATATAGATAGATATATAGATATATATATATATATATATATATCTATATATATATATATCTATATATATATAGATATATATATATAGATATATATATTTAGCTAATTTATGTCGTATCACATCTGTCCACTACAGGAGAGGGAACAATTATTTACTGCTTCTTAGAACTTCACTTCTCAAATTCAGAGCCAAGCCTTCAGTGTGAGGTGAACATTGCTACTGCTGGTATAGGATGGAAAATGGGGGCAGGTTATGGGGTTAAGTCTGGATTGGGATTCCCAGCAGGAGACTTGATGGGTGAGTATGAGATGCGGTCATGTCAGAGGATGGGATGGGTCTGTCTGTAATGACAGGGTGCCCAGGCAGCTGGATCCTGTTTTCCAGTGTGATCGGAGAGCGTAGCGGGGAATGGGCTGCTCTGGCTGTGGGCCCTATGTTCATTTGTGAAGCAGCAGTGCAGCACTAGGGGTGATTCACAAGCATATCAAGTTAAAAAGAACCGTCTGGCCACAGAGGGACTTCCCTGATGGTCCGGAGTTAATGTGTGTATGCATGTGTTTTTGGGGAGGGGTTTTAGGGGTGTGTAGAAGGACAAAGTAGGATGGGATCAATCGGTTAGAATCAGAAAATCTCTCCTCATCGAGGATATGCTCAAACTCATCCTGGATGACTTTTAGGCTCAAGTGTGTCTGTGTCAACAGAAATATACATGTTATTATTTAGTAATGCCTTACATGCCATGATATGTTCATTTTGTGATTGTTTGGTAACCTGGGTTCTTGTGTTTGCAGATGTTTTGCCATTATCTCTAAGTGTTATAGTTTTTACAACTATAACCCTGCTGCGCCATATTTTTACGATCCTGACACAGTGCCAGTCGATTGGGTTTCACCTTACTTCTGTATGCTTCTCTAACTGGCTTGGCAGAAACAAATAAACCCCACAGTCCCAGCTTTATACCTTCCATGTAAAAAGATTCTTGCTCTGCCAAAAGACACAAGGCAACATGACTGAACTTTTTTCCCTCTTCAGTTCTTTTCTTCTTGGTTGAAATTCCTTGCATACTGAACAATATGCATCATTCATCTTAACACAATTAAACTTAGACGGAGTAAGGCAGGTTTATTCTCCATTTCACCGTGTACAGTCTTATTTTGTGTGTGATGCCACTGAGCCTCTGTGGGCCATCCGTCTTTCTTGAAAGTTTGGGGGGTCGTTTTTGGTGTTTGAGCCAGGCCACCTTCCTCTGGATGTTTGAATCTGCTTGTGTCTGGACTGGACTGGTGTTCCTGTTCCTCCTCTCACCCCCCCACGCCTTTTGTTTCATGTGGTTTGTAACTGCAGGGATGCACATGTGGCTTATATAATGTACTGCTCGCCGTTTGACCCCAGTCCAACTCATTATCGGAATCAAACTTGCTGCAGTCCAAGCAGAATGGATCGATGCAAATTTGTCCCATGGCAACACTGTTTCCTAGAAACATACTGACTCATAATGTTTGTTTAATCAAAAATACACAGAAACGTCCCTCATAAAGAGATGAATATGATTTTTATAGCTTTCTAGGTTTCACATCCAGCAATGCATGAATTTAAAAGAGCAGGATTGCCGTCTTTATTTTGGTCCACCGGATAGAAGAATCTATCCTGGCTAAGCTTGTGCCACCCTGATGCCAGCTTCAGCCAGGTTTTCAAAATTAACCACAGTTGATTGGTCTCCTCAGTAAAAGGAGTTGCATGCATTATGTCCAATTTTTGCAGGCTTTTGTTTTTTTTTTCACAGTGATCACAGACTTTTCTCATGGGTTGCGTGTGTGTTACTTTCCACGTCAAATGATCAATAGATCATCTACATATACAACTTTGATCTTTTACTTTTGTAAAAGATCAAACGAAATTCTCCTCTCATTGATTACAGCTTGCAAAAGTATAAGAAAAGGAAGAAAGGAAACACGCAACGGATGTTTTGGCTTCTGCAGTTTGGTTTATCGTTGTGAAAACCACAGAAAACAATGACACTGTTCCGAGCTCTGCTGAAGTCAGGTTTGCAGGGACTTTATGTGACAGGCAAACACAAAGTAATACATTATGAAGTAAGGTCGAAATCATACATCTTTAACTTTTTTTTCTTTCAAATCAAACTATGAAACATTGTCTGTTTTTTTTACCCCTCCAAGGTTCATACTTAAAAACTAAAAGTGACGTTTGCTGCATAACAGCAGAAAGTCTTTAGGGTTACATCTTTACCAGTTTTTCAAATCACTGCGCTACTGTATTACTTAGTCTTTTCTTCTTTATAAAATTGTTTAAAACAATTAACCATCATTGAACATTTTCAATCTTATTACTATACACATATTTACCTAGATCTGTATCTAGACTATGGTATGAGTATTGATCCAAACTCCATTGTTGTTCTGGATTCACGTTCTGTGTTGTTGCCTTGATGGAAGGGGGAAAGCTATCCCTGGTTTAAGGACTTTTCTTGTCATTTAGACCGTCCAACATTTAGTTCCATGCATCTTACCATCAACTCTGAGTATTTTCTCTGAAAGAGACAAATCCTCAGCAGTACACAACATTGTTGTTTATCATTTAGATAATGGGAAAATATGTTTAAATTTTTCTTGTAGAGAAAAGATTTAAATTTTGTGTTCTTTGCCTAGGCATCTTCATCTGCTTATTTTCTTTGGCCGTTGCATAGCCAACCTTTATTTGCATTAATCAATGCCTTTCTTATAACCAGTCTTTCTTAAAGACTAGATTTTCTCTTAGCCAATGTTTGTTGTTTCTAATTGATGCTCTTTTTGTCTTGGCTGTAGGTTTAGAGAGATGCCCAATTCATGTGTAGTTTACTGTGTTGCCATGCTCATCAAATTTTTAATTAATGGATTGAATGCTCATCCGTCAGTCAACTTTTTGTTTTCTAGCACCAGAGAAACAATCTCAATAAAATGACATGAGTGTAAGGTTCCTGGTTTCTATTATTCTTTCTGATCCTTAATATTTTAATGCTGACATGTGAAAAAAGGTCTCCTTTCTAAATCTGTTAAGCTGCAGGATGGTTTTCGTTCTTTTTTCTGCCTGATGCTGGTGACAGTACACCACCATGCCTCCATCTCAGCATATTTTTCTAAGACGTCAGTGTTTTGGGAACGCACAACTACAGACGTGAGAAGGTTGGCTGCCTGTGCATGCTAATGTATGTGCAAGGCTGCAGTTAGTGTTTAACTACACACACGCACAGATACACACAGTTAGCCTAAACAATGTGAGCCCTACAACACCAGTTGGACTAGTTGAGCCCTATGAAGTCTGACACAAAGCGTCTGTCATAGGAAGACAGGTTAAAGGAATGTATAGCTGCTTTATTTGACAACACGCAAACTGTGTTTACTCTTCTACCATGCAGTTATGGCTGACATTTATTTGCACAAGCACTATGCAGAAGTCTCACATACAAAGCCCAAGCTTACAACTAAAATCCTAAATGTTGTTGCTAATTCAGTAATAGTTAGCTCTCTTCCTTTAGACTAAAGTTTTTTGAATTAAAAAATTTCTTATTAATTAATGCTCTGTTGATCATTGAATGGTCACAGTAGCATGACCCCTCCTCTGTCTTTCTCTGAAAGTTATTCACACCATACCAGTGTTCCCTCTCTACTTCGAAAAGACCCATAAATCACTTTCCTGTAAACAAAACTGACATGCAGCCTGATGTGTTTTTCGATATATATTTAGGAGACCACAAAGGCCTGAAATCTGAGCCTGCTCATGTTTAGGAGACCAACTGTAGAGAGACTGTGTGCTCACATGTGTTTTGGGTGCTGCTTAGAGCCCCAAAGGTTTAAGTACACGTTATACACACATCGCCCTCAGCTAATTTGTTCTTATTGTTACAAATTATGTTGTCGTCCTTAAGCATGGTAATACTACAAGTAACAATAACATAGATTCAGTTGAGGCTGTTGCTGGAGGAGCTGTGTGACGCCACCTGTGGTCTGGCTGACTGCTAAGAGTTACTTGCAGGGCATGGTTCTCTGTGTAAACAGACTCTTAGAGGGACATATGGCATTGGCCTACAGAGAAACCTGGTGAATTGTCATTTAAATAACATTCAGATCATAGCACAAATAACTCTGAGTTATTATACTCACAATAAACATGTAAGACGAAGAGGTATTTGATTCTCAGACATGGGAGACGCTTTTATCCAGACATTAAATGTGGTTGTATGAGTATCAGATATCACTGCAAACTCAACAGCAATTAATAACAGGAGCTGGCTCAAAGACGACACTTTCAACAAATACTTGTGTGAACCCACCACAGAGAGGCCAGGTGGAGCCAACACTTTCATGTAAGCCACAACAATAATTTTGGTTCCTCAGATGTAGGAATGTTTCCATTTGACTTCCAGCGAGGCACACGTCTGTACTGACTGCTGAATGATTAATATAAGGGTTCAGAAATGATGTCACTGTGATGGTAAGCTTATTTGATACAAATCATGAAAAAAAAAACTGTTGGGAAGAAAAGTTGCTCAGAAGATTCGTCTCCTGTTCTGGGAAAAATCGTTTTAGCTTTCGGAGTGAAAAATGGTCATAAAAAATGTTCATACGCGGAACAGATACTTTTGTTAGAACATCCGGTGAAGATGTGTAAAATAATAAAATAAATAAAATCCGCAAAAACTCACAAATACACTTACTATTTGTTGCAGTACAAAATGTGTTAGTCTATTCCTATAGACTGAAACATTTTTGAAAAATCAACGCTTTTTAAAACCATGCAAACATTTCAAATCGGTGATGTTGTGAGCCTGTTTATGCCCCGAGAACTTTGTTCAAGCCTATGGCATTACTAACTCTTAAAGCTAAATAGTCATGTTAATTAAATGTTTTTTTCATGTATTCACGAGTATCTGGTTTATGCTGTTATCACTAATTAGGTAACCCTACTGGCCTAGTATTTGTTATTTTTGTATTTTAAACTTTTGCTCCATTTGTTAACCCTTCTGTGTATATTTACCATAACAACATCATGTGACTGGGATTGTGTCACTACATGCAAGCAGCTGGTCAACAAGCTGCAGCAATGAAGATAAACAAATGACTGTGGAACTCCCAGGGTAGTTTTGAAAAAAGAGGAAAGTCTAAGATCAAGTGTAAAAAAAGCAAAGAAGCTGTTTGATTCCAAGAGGGATAAAACCGGATTTGCAAAGGGAAAACAGTAATACCCTAGTAGTAAAGTACTAGTACTAAAGCTGGATGTCAATTCAAAGTTGATAGATACATTAGTACGTGTGTTTGCTAATAGTGCTAATGGTTTTAGCAATGCTTTTAAACCCCATCCTGCTGTTAGCTTTCTGTGAGGGATTCTAGCATGATTGGCTTCTATTATCAAAATATCTTAATATGCTAAAAACAAGTAAGATCCAAAATTTAACCAGTATAGGAGGACTAAAAACTATGATATAAGAAAAGGCAATTTATACTATGTATTAAAAGTAGAGGTTAATAATAATTAAAAGTTTAAATGGTATGTTTTCTTAGCTTAAGCCGCATTTCTTTACCAACAGATACTTTTGTTTTTGTGGTAACTGATCCAAAAGTGTGTCATCACCAACTTTTTTGGTTATAACACATTGTCGTTAGAGTTACAAGGAAAAACTGAAGACATATTTTGCTTTTCTCTTATCTCCTAATTCCTATTTTGCCCCCTTCCTGTGAATATTTACCGAATGCTGTGGCCATGAGCATTAACCAAACTGTCATGAAAATTAGGAAGGAAGGAAGGATGGTTAAGTGGAAAATGTGTAAGGACCTGGGGACAGATTTAGGGGCCTGGTTGGCAGTGGCCATGAGGCGGTTCCCCAAGGATCAGTCCTGGGCCCAGGTGCAGGGCCTTAATAAGGATAGTGGAATCACAGAGAGAGGAAAAACTTTGAGTTTCCCATCCCGATGTGAAGTCTCACTCAACACAGTGGCCCTTTTAGACCTAGGATTAGTTTCCTCTTCCAGGTTTAGTGGCAGGATGCCGACCCCCGGAGCCCACGCCACCCCCGCTACCTGAACACTAGAGATAGTCTTGTTTCCCTGGGGACAGATAAGGCTGTTGCTCCTCTTGCTTGTAATGAAGCCAGCTTGGTCTTCTCACAAAGGCAAAGGTACCCATCTGGCAGGCTGAACAGGAAGCTGTTCTCTCCATCCAGACCTATTCATCCCAACTTTGTAATACAATGTGTTCTTCATGCTAGGTTGCTTATGTTTGTCTTGCACATTAAGAGAAACTACAATGTTTTTTTAACACAACGAAAAGCCTGCACGAATCATCTCCAATGCACGATAAGTTGTATTGATGTCTCTCATGCATTATAAACAGGGTGTGTTTTCTCCTTGACTTAGAGAACTTTGATGAGGGAACACCCTTTATCACCCTTTTGCAAAACCAAAACAGATAAACAGATAAATATTACCACAGCAGAAGTAGCTCTTTATCATCTTTTATTCTAGTGGTAGTTAAAGTAAGATACAGTTATTTGCTTGGATTCACCACATCGTGTATCCACTTTTCAGCTAATGTAGCTGTATAACTGCTCTTGGAACAAAAAAGGGTTTAAAGTGTTTTGATTGGGTTATTTTGTTTGTTCCAGTTGGTTTAAGAACAAACGTGTGCCACTGAGCCTTACCAATGGCCAGATGCTTGTTTTCTCCAATTATGCTCAAGCTGGCAATGTGTTTCACAGGGCATCCGCCCCCTTCAGATTCAAGGAAGATAAGCATGTGGGTGGGGGAGGAATGAACCTCAAGTGGTGAAAGGGTGTTTGCAGCCTGAGAATGAGGCTGTGGTTTTGCCCACACCTTGTCTGCGGGTTTTCACCATTTTTCTCTTGTTTGTGCACCTCTCTTCCTGGTATGGGTGTGCTGCTAAGCTGTGTTATCTGTCCTCATATCTCCACTTGCTTCCTCTCACCTGTTGATAAATGGCATCCTCTCTTGTCAACAGCCAACCAGTAGTTTGTGAAAGAGTAAAAAATAATCTCAGAACGAGTTTTGTGTTATTTTTAGCTTCTGATCTTCCTTCTTAATACCAATAGTTATGAATTATGTCTTTTTTCTGTTGATTAAAAAAGTTTATCTCCTCATGCTTCATAATTGTAGGGTGGGGGTGGGTCCACCTCATTCTTCTTAAGAGAAGAAGACCAAACCTCCGAAAACTCCAGGCGGCTCCATGACAGGTCGCTCGTTCAGGTGGCTTTTCAGTCCTATGGAAGACAAAACCAAAAGAAAATTTTATTTTTTTTTTTTTACCACACAATGCATCTCATTTTTATCACCATAATTGAATAAAAAATGTGGAATTAGATTAAAATGTTTATTAATCATATTTGCTAAGTCTTGCATATAAGTTTACACTTACATCAGGATGAGAATATTTATATTCATCAATTAAGAATAAAAGTATGAACTAATCACAATAAGTCAAAGTGACTGGATAATTATGTGACTTTTGTTACACTCAAAAATATATCCCACAATAATCCATACAGTTGATATTACACAAAGAAAAAAAGGAATCCAGTTGATAGAAGTGCAGATAATTTGTTCTCTTTAAACAGAACTGATGACTGTCACTAGAATAATGTTCTGTTAGCCTTCCTTTCAGTATGGAAGTCTAGTGTAGTCTAGTGGAGCCTACTAGCATTAGGTTACAATGCCCGCATACTGGCAATCCTAAATGGAAAACCCAATCAGTGTTAACCGTCTTACTCACTGAAATAGCTTCCAATAATGTCAAAAGAATTGATGGTGAAATGCCAGAAGGTCATAGCTTTTAGGTCAGGACAAAATGTAGCAGCACATTTATCTTGAATCATTTTTAAAAACCGAGAAGACCCAAAAGGTCTCTTAAATGAGACCATGGATGGGATGTGTCTCAGAATCTGAAGCATCTGTCTTCATCCATGCTACTGTCCATGTTTTTCAATCCTTCCTCATCCTACCTATTCAAACTCAGCTATGATTGTTATGAACAGGACCGCTGACAGAGAGGAATCCTGCTTGTATAAGGATAATCAGAAGCTTACTGATGTGCATCATTCAAAGATACCTGCATTAGAAAAAACATTACTCAGTAGAAGGGGTAAATAAAACAATCCTGAAATGCATTCTACATATTTTCAAAGTTTTTTTATTGTTTAATTTGTTTTTTTTGAACCTCAAACTTGGTTTGCTCAAATTTTATGATAGTAATTGACAGTTAAATTGGGTGATTTGCACTCTTACACTCATGAAAGGCTCACCAGGCATGCGCTTTTTGGGCACATGCCGACTTAACACAGACATTAAGTCGCCTTGTGTTTCGCCATGGCTAGGTGTTTCCCCTACTTCTATTTATCAGCGTAAAAATGAAAAACAGCTTCACACAGGTATACAGATGCGAACAGGGTACGTAAGCCTTTCTCTGGTGATTTCTTTGGAGAGCTGGGGGAACTTGGACTCTGCGTATATTCAGAGACAGAGTATAAAAATATAGTTTATTTTTTAAACCCATTTTTTACCCCACTCTGAGAAGCTCTGGTGCCCTAAGGTGAGGCATAGACCATACAAGCCCTGCCTTGAATTAAATCCCGTTGACTAATCAACCTGTGATTGATTTAATCTAAGTGTAAATAACTTTTCTGTGAAATTTTTAGAGATTTGAAACCCAGCTCCATCATAAAGTCAAATGAACACACAAAAAAAGCTTAGAGGTCTCCATTCTAAAATGAAAGGAGTGTGGTACAACTCAAAATCAGCAAAAATAAGCCTGTCTTTGTATAACTGAGAAGCTAGTTAAGTTCTAAAACAACTACATGAACCACTTCTGTTCAGCGTTGCAGAATTAGGAGGCAGTCTTTATCCACAAGCTGTGCAAAACTGCACGACTTAAATGTTCCTCGAGCAAATCCTATTGACATGCTTCTTTCTGTTCCTAGACCTGGTCTCTTTCTATATAAGTCGGATCAAGACATCTAAAAACACTGGCTTACTGACTGTAATGCAAAATAACTATAGACTTAATACACAAAGAACTGAAATGTTATGGAGTGAATTTTGTTCCATCATGGTTGCAAGCAAAAAAAAATTGTTTTGTAAATGGGACTTTGAAAAAATACCCCACATTATGTCGTTTTAAATATTTTAAAAAAATGTACAGAAAGCTTGGGTTTCTTGTAGACTGAGGAATGAAGACGCATTTCCATTGTTCTGGATGGGTGTTAGCAGCAATATTTTTATGGGTCAAGAGCAATTGTTTAAATTGGGCTTAAAGTGAAGAGAATGTGATCTGTGAAACACAATTTTAAAGAAAATACACATTGTAAAAATTCAGTCTGAAAAAACGATATTTAAATAGGAAAATCAAATATACATGAAATTTGTTATAAAAAGATCATGAGAGAGAGGTCTAAGCAGGCCCAACAAAGATGGCAATAATATTGATCAATGATTCACTCATTCTCTGTCTTTCCAGATTCAGCCCAAATACTTGAGAGGATGAGGGGATAACTAGAAACAAGACTGACAAGTATTTTTGAGGTGAGCATAAACTCAAAGTGATCAACTCGAAACCTAGCCAAAACTCAAACTTTTCTAAAATCTATTATCTTTAGTAGCCTAGTGTTTGTTAAAGTCAACCTGTATGAGAAAGTAGTTAAAATCTGTAGGACGCATCCATAAGATATCAAGATTTAAAAGTAGGTCACGCAAATGTCCGGGAACAGAGTAACAGGCAGAGACTTAAAATGTCCAAACTGTCAGCAAAGGAGAGAGTTTAAAACACAAAAACCGGGGCAATAAATTGGCACTGAACATCGACAAAAAGCAAAACATCTCTAACCAAATGAAAATCCAAATGAAAAGACTCATGAGAAAAGGTGAGAGTTAAATGCCTGAGCTCACCTGTGCAGATAAAGGCTGATAGGGATTTGCACGGGTAGAAGTGGGTACATACCTTAACGTCAGCTGTCGGATCACCCAGAAAGATGATGAGGCAGTGTGGGAGGAGATTACCTCTTAGATGTAAAGCAAAGATTTTGGAACGAGTTCAGATCAAAGTGACCCTCAAAGCGATCAAAATTTATCACATCATCAAAGGATGTTAATGTACATTTAATCTAACAAATACTGTATAAAACCCTTTTGATTGCACACAAAGCCTGGATCTTTTCCTTTTCTTTAAATTCATAAAGCTTTGCAATTTTTTTTTTAATCTGTTGATCCAAAGATATGTGTTGTGTTTATATTATTAACCAGTTTTTGAATTGTGATGCTCCATCCCATCTGGTTGTGCTTCAGATTCTTTGCAAAGAAGGAAAGGAGAACATTCAAGATCTAAAAAAATTGACTTTCATGCCTTTTCTAGTCTGTGATTATTTTCCTAGTTTTGTAGTTTGTTGTTGTTTTATATATATTTTTTTCTTATTTTCAGTTTCAGATTTTTCCAACTTATTTTTCCCTTTTATTCCATGTCTGCTTCTCTTGCGCTCTACTGTCCTCCTTTTCTGCTTTTGTGCTGCTTCCTGTTAGGACCAGATACACTGAAGTATAAAGAAAAAAAAATGCCAACAAGACATCATCAGCTCCAAGATAGCCTATTGTTGCAGTTGTTAATCCTGTATAAGTTGGTGTTAATGTACGTGTGTGTGTGGGTGTGTGTGTGTGTGTGTGGGTGTGTGTGTATGTGTTTGTGTGTTTAAAACAATGGTGCTCTAAAGACCTGTGTCACAATACTGAAGGGGGTGAGGTGCTAACAGCTTGAGACAGGTTTCATGGTTCTGCAACTATTTGAAGTTACAAATGGTGTGAAGAGAGGACCTCCTGAAGAACTGATCATAAAAATCGCTTTTAGATGCACTATGGTATCCAACTAAGTTTAGCTGAATTTGTTCAGTAACCAGGGTTTCACTGTATTAAGCATTAAGCATGGTGTCAACTCTGTGAGGACCAAGAAGTTTGTTTGCCTCAGAATATCCTTACTTTAGAAGAAGCCAAATCATGTACAATGTTTTCTCCACATCAAAGATTGATGAAGGAGGAGAGAAATGTTTTATATTACTTAGAGAAAGTATCATTCGAATATTTGCACAGTTCTTTCTCACACCCTCGCCCAGCCAATCCTCAAAACCAATATGTAACAGATCATGGAGGTGGGAATTCCAAAAACTAAAAAGAGAAATCATCTCTTCTCTCTGTACTTAGCATCATCTACCCAAATCCTGACATATTGTACAACTTTTCTTGGGTTACCTGTAAAAAAATGATTGTGTGTCCAGAACAAGCAGTGAGAACCCTCAAGACAGGGCTGCAAGAAAAAAGTGGCATTATTTTGTTTTCTCGATTTTTTTTGCTTCTGTGAGAGTATATACAAGGGTTGGACAATGAAACTGAAACACCTGGTTTTAGACCACAACAATTTTTTGGATACAATCCGGGTTAGCACCCGAACATCCCTTTCAGACAGCTTCCTCTTGCGTCCACAGTTAATCCTGTTGGATGTGGTTCGTCCTTCTTGGTGGTATGCTGACATTACCCTGGATACCGTGGTTCTTGATACATCATAAAGACTTGCTGCCTTGGTCACAGATGCGCCAGCAAGAAGTGCACCAACAATTTGTCCTCTTTTGAACTCTGGTATGTCACCTATAATGTTGTGTGCATTGCAATATTTTGAACAACAGTGTGCTCTTACCCTGCTAATTGGATCTTCACACTCTGCTCTTATTGGTTCAGTGTGCAATTAATGAAGATGAGGGGTGTTTAAGTTTCATTGTCCAACCCCTGTAGTTGAATATAAGCTCTAGGAGGGAAACCAAGATTAGATCAGAAAGGCAAAGCACAACATTTTAAGCTAAAATGCAACATTTCTAAAGGTGTCATGACAATTAAAACAAGGCTAAGTAAGTTTCGAATGGTGTTCTCCCTACAGGACTTATAACACCATAAATAACAGTGTTGCAAACACTGACTGCATTACTTGTGGCTAGTTCTAGAGTGTTGTTTTAGAAAAAGCTAAAACATAATAGCTTTAAACCAATCTGATGCCTGAATGACCTTAATAGTTGATTACATGTTTAATTTGATTTAGTTAAAAAATACTTAATGATTAATTAATTCATTAATCACCAAAGGAATCTTAAATGTAGCAGTAACTCATGGGCAGTTTTGAAAAGAGGTATGGTGTTGATAGTTGTAGCCTTCTTCTGTAGCAGTCTGTCTTGAACCAGATCTAGAAAAGTCTATTACAGAAAAAAAATCTGCTGTTGTTTAAGAGTCTGATAAATATGTGTCAAGAGTAAAATGTAATGGTGAGAGTATGGTTAACCTGTCAGTCTAACAAACCTTGGTCTATTTATTAGGTAATCTTTGATCCAAGAATTTCTTGATGCCTCCACCTGACCATCTGGAATTTCCGGTTGACCTTATGATTTCAATTCAATTCAATTCTGTTTATTTATATAGCGCCAAATCACAACACATGTCATCTCAAGGCACCTCACAAAGACAATTAATTCAAAGAATGACTTATTACAATTCAATCTCTTCAGTTGCCTTTTTTCTTGGCTACTAGAGACAGAAAGGTAAAGGGGAAGGGAGCAGCACCATCTTCTGATATGGCTGAGAACAAACTCATAGATGCAGGAGAGTTGATGGCAGAGGAGGGCAGGATGTCCATGTAACTGTGGGGAAGAGAGAATAATGCTGATTTTGTTCCTGAACTGAAACTGTTTAAGAATGTATCTTCACAGTAATATGTCCTGGATGACACTATTTGTTGTTCACAAGCACTGCCAACACACCTCCCTTGAGTTTTCCAGTCATCTTTAAATCTCTTTCTACTTGTGTTTTCAGAAAGCTTGACAAAGAGACCTTGGAGTTGGGTATATAATCCTGCAGCCACGTTTCATTAAAACATACTGTATAATGCCGCATTACAGATATTCTTACTGGGTCCTTGCTAGGGTTTGGAGTTTTTCTAAATTTTTTCCTAAAGATCTCACATTACCCATAATGATTGAAGTAAGCAATGGCTTAAATTCCCTGTTCCTTTCTCTTCTCATTTCTCTTGTCCTGCATCCCTTCTTTCTCCTTTTAAACTCAGCTGGTACTTGCAGAAGTAGTTGAAGTATAAATATTAATGAGTTGCACATAGTGGTGTAAAGAATCAACTTGCGTTAGTTGCTATGGTAATGCATCATAAATGTCCAAGAAGGAAAAAAATATCAACAAAAACATTTAACAGAATTCAGCACTAGAGGTGCTTTTCTAAACAAAACCTTAGAAAAATTAAACTCTGATCCACTCTGATCCACAAATGGAGGAACTAAAGTTCTCTAAAAAGGTGATTTATTTTGTTAATATATAGTTTTTGATTAAAATTAGATTAATTAATGAGATTAATGAGACTCTATTTAACTTGATAAAAAATGTATATAATTGTGTGTAAATGTAACCATTTGCCAATAATTTACTATAAATAGGTTTGCAAAGAAATATTCTTTATCAAAGCTATAATAATTTCAATGGCCTTTATTTAAATCTGACCTCTCCCTCAGACAGTCTACAGCATCATGAGGTGTTTTTGGTCATACTTGTCGTGATGTAATTGTTGTTTCCACCTGCCTAAGTCAGAAATGTTAAGCAAATATCTGTTTTGAGATGTGTTTTGATTGTAAAACATAGGTCTAATATATGAGTCAAATCATTCAGTTGCAGGTTTATCAGCAGACAACCAAACATTATGTCTGTACTCTTACTACTACCTGTAATATCTAAAGTGTGAGAACATAATTCATTTGTATTATCAGTCAGAGATCCTATCTTGAAGTTTGCTGTTTGGTTCCAGAGAGGCACATCTAGCTTAACCTACTTGTAGACCTGCAAAGCTGACACCAACAGCCTCCAGGGGATGACAAATGGAAAAAAAGGGCCCAAAGATGGATGAAGCACAATTACCCGAGGTAACAAATGTTCCTTATGATTTATGCCCAGCTCGAGTTGCTTTATTTTCACATTGGTACAATCCAGGAGGAAGACAGTGGTGCTGGTGATGCAAACCCTGGGGCAGCTCTACACTGATGCTCAGGCAGGGAGCAGTAGACGTTGACTAATGGGCTATATGAGACCACCGCCATTGATATTTACCTCATTCCTCCTCACCCAAGCACTGTCTCAACAATGTTAAGACCTGCCATCACCCTTTAGGTTTCTTTTTTTTCTACGTCTTGTATGGGTGATGCCAAGGGCCCCTTTCGCTCATCTTTCCTAAAGGCCCACCCATTGGTGCCCTGGGGCAAAGGAGTTAGAGGCAGAAGGTGAGAGGGATACGGAGAGGGGACAAGGTCAGACCGAAAGCTCCAGGCATTGTGAAGAAACACACACTCTTCTGTGTTTTCACTTGTCTGGTTGATGAAGTATCATGCTCCCGACATGACTTAAGCAAAAAAAAAAAAAAAAGATTTTTTCAGCTTTAGTCTAAGGTGTGATGGAAATAAATTACACTCATAAAGATCTACAAATATGCCTTTTTCTGACTTTTAACAACTCAGATGTAGTTTGGCTTGAGGGTGTAAAAACTGGAATTCCGAGCTTTCAACAGCTTTCTTTTTAAAATTATAGTTTACATATTTTTTTTGCCTTTTATGAAACATTACATTCTGGATTTAGTAGTCCCCTTTATATAGTAGTGACCAGAATCTGTTGTTTTGTTCAAACTGATTGTAACTCTTATCATATAAAACTCCTTTCTTTTTTTACTATAGGGTATTTCTCAGTGTCTTGCTTTTGATTGATTTTGATTTTACCATAACTTTCTGTCAGTTATTTTAATTCAAATTTATAGCTCTCCTTCAAATAGTACAAGCTAATTAACTCCAGGTTGAACCCTGAGGTCATGTGGAAGCTCTCAACTTAATTGCTGCATGTGAGTTATGTTATTCCTTATTTGGTATCTTGGCAATACTGCATGTGGAAGTTTGGAAATTCAAAACACAGTTGCACATTGCTGAAAACTTTTTCTCTGGTTATGAATCTTTGGCCCAGGTGCTTTGACTCAAACCCGGCAATCATCCGGTGCCATTAAACATAAGACATATGATCCATATTTTTAGAAACAGAACAGAGAGAGCATCTTGTTTCTGTTCTGCTCAAAGATGGGAACAAAAAAAAAACACCACAGGGATGTTTTCATTAAGAGAGGTTTGATTTTAAAATAGAACATGATAATTTTAAATAAAGCTGCTAAATTATTAGAGGGTCTTTGCAGGAGGTACTGATTTGTCAGTTTGCTGGAACTAATCATCTAATTGAAAAATGGCTCCGCTGAGACTGATGCATCAACAGAGGCGTGACAAAATGTTGGAGCTAATTACAGAATTGAAACCATTACCCAGGGCAGCTGTGAAAATGATAAATCACGCAGAACAATTCAACAAGGTCAGCTCAGCAGTGTAATTAACTAATAAATATTATTCAGTGATTTATGCTTTGCTTGATGAATAAAAGACAAGCAAACTCTGAATGCTGAAGTTAAACTTGGATCAAGTTTCTAATTTCACTGTTTGTGATTTTTTTCTTGGATCATACACCTAAACGTGTAACAGAGTATTTTGTACAAAACACTATTAAAATAATAGTTTGAAACATGTTCAACCTTTGAGGTTTATCTTTTCTTAAAATGCAATATGTGAGACGTAATTTTTTTTTGCGAGTTTTCATTTTTAAGTAAAATATGTTATTCAATATGTTCTGATAACAAGTGTCCTCGAGCTGTGTTTTAGACCTGACACTAACCTGCTCTGGCTGATTCAAATGCAAATGGAAAGATTTGAGCTTAAGGTTTCACAACTGCATTTAGGATTTAACCTAAATATACCTCAGCTACCAGTACAGTCTATTAAACGTCAAGTGAAATTGAAGGTAATTTAGGATTATATTGCTAAAAACTGCAGACAGATACATGCAGGATTTACTTAAACTCTGGTTAGTTAGATAACACCTAGATTAGGTCATTTTGAACAAATATCTGTGCAACAGTGAATGACCTTTTTATATCATGAGGAGATTTTTAATTAATAGTAAAATATTATTTGAAATAGATCATTCATGGCTCTTTCAAAACAACAAAAACAATGTTGTATGCGCTAACCTATAGGACAACAGTAGTCCTAAAAAAAGCAAAAACCTTTCTTAGCCAGGTGTTCAAGCTGCACATTTAATGACAGATTTGTTCTAAGTTTTTCAATCTATGAACAGGTCACTGCAATAAAGAATTATTTTATGTTGATGCTTTTTACAAGTTTCTTAAAGATGGCAATGAGAGTAAATGCCAATAGTGTAATTCCAGGTCTAAATGAGTATTAACTTCAAACTATCAAATCAGCATTTTTATTAATATTCAAATTACTAGAGAGGATTGGAGTTGCTTTACATAGCACACTTAAGTCATGAGAGGATTAAAAAAAAACTGTTCTTGTTCTTCTACATATCTTTTATATGGGAAAAGGTTCTCTTTTCCATTCCTACTTTCCCTACACACAAAAAAAGCAGCAAAAAAAAAAAAAAAAGAAGAAATACAACACAAAAATAAAAAATGTAAAATTCAGTAAAATTCCCAAAATGATCTTAAATGAATAAATATGGTATGTCTTGTCAGGAAATTTATTTAAACTGATAGTTAGATTCATTTAACTTATAGTTGATACAAAACCCACCAAGTTTATGTTTAGTCTAATCATCTGCTCTAAATGCTATGTTGGTTTGCTTCCATTTTCAGTGTCTATCAATATGTTGAAGTAACTCTGAAAAACCTAGTATATAAAAAAAATCTTTTCATCAATCAAAAAAATATATATTTTTGTATCATTTTTAGTGATACATAAACAGTGACATGATTCAGCCAATAGTTTTTCCATCCATCCATCCATCCATCCATCCATCCATACATCATCCATCCATCCATCCATACATCCATCCATCCATCCATCCATCCATCCATCATACATCCATCATCCATCCATCCATCCATCCATCCATCCATCCATCATCCATCCAGCCA
>JAUZNJ010096690.1:0-19919 GCA_034780135.1 Jordanella pulchra
AGGCACATTGATGTCATTCTACAGTATACAATATATATATATATATATATATATATATATACATTATATATAATAGTTGTGCGACACATGATTTTACGTGTTTTATTTTCTAGATGTGTGATTTTATTTTTACCACCAAAGTAATGTACCTAAATGAAAGGTTGGATTTTCCTCTTTTTTGCATTTGGGTTCTTTGTTGTTCAAAAGAAACGAAGAATTTTTTAAAGTCCTCAACCACATATTAAACAGGGGTGCCAATAATTGCAGAGGGCATTGTATAGATTTATGAAAGAATGGGAATTTTTTAAAGAAGGACCTGAAAATTCACAAGAATTGGACTTGTGTGTGTATATGTGTTCAAATGGATGTAGAGTGGGCAGCATTAGCAGTTTGCCAAGGTTCATGGTTAATTTACCACTGTTTCCCGGCTTCCTACACAATAAGTAATAAGTTACACAAGTAGCAACATCAACTCTCAGATCTCCCGGTTTTCTGGC
The DNA here is from genome assembly GCA_034780135.1 of Jordanella pulchra. NCBI lineage: Eukaryota > Metazoa > Chordata > Actinopteri > Cyprinodontiformes > Cyprinodontidae > Jordanella > Jordanella pulchra. The sequence continues at coordinate 498 of JAUZNJ010096690.1, forward strand.
AGGTTTTGATTAAATCCTGACGCCAACACATATATTTTAACATGAAAAGGTCAGATTTCCGGTCGATAATCTCTTTAAAATGCATTTTTATATATACACACATGTAAATTACATGTATTTTTTTTTTTAGCTTGACGCCTCTTATGGCTGTGAGCTCTCAATAGTTTTGAGTGTATTGTCTAGATACAAAAAGCTTGCATCAGGATGTGTCCTTGTGTGATGCTCAATTTACATCTGTTCTATCCTAAGTACGCATTCTCAGTTAAACCCCAATGGAGTTAAGCAAGCTACACATATTTACATATTTGTGATGGTAGGACAAGAAAGGCTTTTTATTCTGGCCAAGCTTTTGTTTAGGATGCTGATTGAGTCTGCTTTCTGTAGAAAACTTGTCATCCTACGATATTACTGTCTTAGCTGCAGTTCTCTATAATCAGAGAGAATCGGTCCTCACTTAGCCTACTGCTGTGTGGCTGTGAGGTGGTCAACAAAAACAAGTATCAAATTTTTGTCTGTATCGATTTTACCATTACAAATCTTTTCTTTTTTATTACCTGATGCTAGGTTTCAGGAATACTATATTGAGCATACGGTTACCTACAAGTGCCAGGGCAGGATATTTCTAGACAGCATGCCAATCGTGAGAATAGCAGTCTAACACGAAAACGGTGTTTGGTTAATTAATGACCTGATTTTTCCGATGACACATGATTAAATAAATAAGGAAAAAAAGAACTTTTTCAACTACTAAATTATTCGTTCATACAACTTGTGCCACTTATCCATCAGCGACACGGGGGGTTGCTACCTATCTCCAGCAGTCTATACGTGAGGAAGGGGGTACACTCTGGGAAGGTCACCAGTCTACAGTATTTACGTAAAAGAAAGAATGAAATATTGCAAAGTGCAAATATTTTCATACAAAATGATGCATTCAAACTTTACAGTCCAGTTTGCTAACTGTTTCCCATTAGTTGCCATGTCTGCCCAGCACTAATGAGACATTTAAAGCGACTCTTACCAGCGTAATTTTCTATAACCCTGACATCTTCTGTAGACACAATGAAATAAACTTTCATGTTGAGTAATGCATGGTCTATTTTTTGTAATTGATTTAAGGAATTATGAATAGTTTTTGTGTTTTAGCTTCCAATACCCTGTATATGTAATCTGTATATTTCTTGGTTTTCCACTTTCTGCATGTAGAATGAAATTCCATCTTTTATTTCCTTCTACCTCATACATTTAAAACCAAATATGCTGATATCTTTCTTAATTTTGCAAATATTCCGTTGAGAGTTGAGCTTATTTATTTAATTTTTTTTGCCCAGCATTCCTCTTTTTTTTTCTTCCTTCAGCACTGCAGTAAGATTTGAGTCAAAACTTTGGCAGCCTTTCATGCCCTGCTGGGACTTAGGCTGATCTAACACTGTTTCTTTAATTGGCCATCCACATATGGAAAAGACGAATCCTAATGATGTAAGAACAGGATGGAAATACAGAAAAGTATTTCTGCCAATTTTAGGCTACCATATTTTTATTACAGCTCATCCAACAGTTTTTTAATGTTTCTATTAATGTTATTATTTGTTTGAGGACAATAGAACCAAAATAAAGCTATTTCTGAGTTTTTTTCAAATTAGATGTTCATTGTCTTTGCTTTGAATCAAATTAGTGTCAGCCAATTGCTAATTTACTCAAGGAATTGCCATATTCCCCCTATGACAAAATGGTAAATCGTAGTAGTAGTTTTCAATCATCTGATGAATGAATGGCTTTATAAATGGGGATGTCAGAGAGAAGTTAAGCCAAACGGGATAAGTGAGCGGCAGGCTGGATGCCACCAGTGTGTGTTGAGCCTGTCTCCACATATGTCAGTCTGATCTAAGCCACACCTGCTGCTGGGCAGAGAGGGAGAGAGTGCAGTGGAGTAGAGCGCGGGGTGTTTTCAGGCTGCGCTGTCACAAGTGGAGCAGTCGCTGAAGCAAACAGTCGCTGCATTGCTGCTCCTTTTTCTTCCATCTGCTTCTGCTCTGTTCTTCTTAACAAAATTCGTCCTCCCTTCTGGTTTCCAGAAGCAAAGACCGATTATTCACAAGGCATGGATGATAAGGGACTGCATGGCTTATCATGGGATTCTTCTTCTCTGGCCGATTGCTGACTCTCACTCTGAACTGGAGGTTTGAGGAGGGGATCTCTTGCATCGCTTCTAGGCAACTGGGAATTCCTCAAGGTGGGAATTAGGATTTACTTGCTGGCATCCTGTCAGATTCCTGGTATTTTCCAGAAAACTTGGACATTTACTATGTTTTGAGAGCTTAGGCTGCTTGATAATGGGAAACAGGTGGAAATTTAAGGTTTAAACACCCTGCACTGCATGTTGGCCAGGTTGTCTTACTTCTCGGCAGAGATCCAACAAAAGCAGCCAAGATCTGGATAATTTGTACCTCATTCAAGACATTGATCAGGTGCAGCCTCACGGTGGGCTTTTTGCATGCTGGCAACACCAGGAACTGAAGTGAATTTACAGGAATTTGTGCCAAAAGCTGGCAGGATCTGTTTCTGATTGACAGGGGAGGGGTAGTCGGCTTTGATAATTTTATGAACTGGAGAAGATGCCAGCCATCCTGGTGGCCTCAAAGATGAAGTCAGGACTCCCCAAACCCAAACCAGTTCACAGTGCCCTTCCCATCCCCCAGACCCCAACCAGACCATCAGCTTTACCTCTGTCTTCTGTGCCTCTGAAGAGCCATATCCCTTCAGTGGGCCAGCAGGTGTCCTCAAGACCTCCAAGAAATGCTCCAGAGTCAGAGGCAGCTGGAAACCCTCAGGTCAGGACAAATGTTTCCACGCTATTCACACCTGCTACACCTGGTTCAATCTACTCACTCATTTTGTTGACATTTTGTTGGGTCTTGTTTAGTGATTGGTACCTTTTGAAAAATAAAAAAATGGCACTTAAAAGATGTTAATCCTTTGGAAACTGTTTTAGCCCATAAAATGCATCAACTTATATTATTCTTTGGGCTTTAGTTTGTCTTCTTTACTTGATATGCTAAAAATTTCAGACTAAAATTCTGTCTAAAAATTTTAACTGAGAATGCTTATTTACAGGTACACCTGTTTCAGGTATAATTTTTTTCTCACATTTCTGTAAAAAGTCTCAAAACATTGTAGCCTTATTGAATTTTGTATGGTTCTGTGAGTCAGAACCTAAATAAGTGATTTCCTGGAAGGAAAACAGCCAGCAAAAGACACTGCTATCCCGGATGGAAGCATAGCGGGACATCAGGGTGACTTTTTTTGCTGTGTTTGTGAAATATTGGCTGTGCGTAGCAACCCCAGGCAAAGGGACTGCAGTGGCAATGGGATCGCTCTAACACCATGTAAGGCAGCGAGGAGAAGGAGCTGTTTCTCTGTCTGTATTTGTACAAGCTTGCCAACCTGTCCAGTAAGTGTGACACTGAGCGTGACATCGCTTGGATGCATGCTGAATAAAAGATACAGGAGGCCAGTGTCTCTGGACATGGGATGAGTTTGCGCTTTGTATTTTTGGGCATTTTCTCACTGACCTACTTTACTTGATTTTCTCCTCTCTGTCCTCCTTTCTCTCCTCCTCTTCATCCCTGTGGTGCTGATGAAGCACCCCTCGTCACCCTTGGCTATGTTAACCCCGACCCCTCTGCACAGTGGCAGCGACCTGAATATTGGGGTCATGTCCTGAAGTGTATCCAGCCTCACTGTTTGTTGCAATGTTGGAACAAAGATGACTGATTTCTTTTATATTTGGGTTGCGGCTACAGGCAATCAGAAATTGGTTTTATTCATTAAACTAACAAACAAGTGGGACAAAAAAAGAAACATCCCTATATGCAGATAGCCTCAGCAAAGTACTTGTTCACACTGTATTGGTACTGAATGTGAACCCAATCTTCTCTGAGGGCAGTGTTAGGGGAGAGAGCTCTCTTGAGATGTGAAGGATGCTTTGTGTTTCTTATACACTTATCAAGGAAAGTCTTACTTTTGCAGAATTGTTATGGGAGTAAAGGGAATTTGGTTCTTTTGTCCACATATTTTTTTAGATCCAAAGGGGGGGTAACAACAGTATCACTGATAGTATTTTATGATGTGCTGTGGGGGTATTGAGTACCTGGGTAGCTTCCAAGGATATTTGGTCTATGTATAAGCAACAGTTAATGACCCAGAAAAGTCCAAGATGCTGTAGAAAAGTATTAAATATTAGCTTCTTAATGTCCACTTGCATAAGGGGAACATGCTGGTTTGTCTGTTTGAAATGTTCAGTGATATTAAAGCTGGGTAATTTGAACTCACATATTGAGGATTATGTTGGTAGTTCTAAGAAATGCAGGATAAATCTTCATTAGCAGTCTTAGAATACTTTGGAAATTACAAGCTAAAATGAAACGAAAGGAGAAGCAGTTTTAGTCAAATGGCAAAACTCCAAAAGTATAATTTTGAGAACCCCAAAATCAATAATTTTATGATGTCAGTTTTCTTCAGCAGCGCAAAGAATGGCAAGCATGAAAGTCTGTTTCTGTGAAAATCAGCACCCTGCAGTGTCTTTCTTCCATCTCTCTGTCATATCCTCTCAGCATCCAGTGATTACCACAGCATGAGTAGCGTTTTAAATGATAAAATGGGGCACATTTGAAGTTGGTACACCAGGAGCACTAACAGAACTATAACTCCTTCCTCTTCTATCCATTTCCAATTGATGACTCCCTTGTCAGAAAAAAAGTATGCAGAATTATAAAGGTTAAAAACCACTGCTGTTAGCCTACATATGATGTCCTGTTGAGAATACTCTTGTTCCACTTGCTGAGGAGGTGGAGGCTCCCACAAAAGCCACAAATAGGTTTGCATTCAGCACAGTTACCCAATAGGTGTGGGCTGAGGTTTGAAGTTGTTTTCTTAACCAGGGGGGGCGTTCTTGTGCACATTTCTGTCCAAGCCCAGCTTTTTCTGGCGAACAGTAACTAGCGTTTGGAGAGTCTAATTTCAAATATTACCAACAGAGCAATGTCTGATGAACCTCAGCAAATGCAGTGGAACAAACATTAATGAATTACATTGCACATTAGTGACTGAATTTCCACTAGACTCTGGGACCTTTGGTTTCAAAATAAAAGGCAAACTTTTCTTCTTCCTATGTTTGGTTGAATCACTCTATGAATAACCAGCTTCATTTTCATCATTAAAAACAATCCTTAGAACCCTCTATAGTTGAGGTTTTTAATGATTTCCTTCTGGACATCTGTATAGTCATCAATCTTATAGATGACTGAGTAGCAAGACCTTTTCATAACCTGTATACAGTGTTACAAAATTTGTGTTATGTGATCCAATTTTGTGATACAACTAATTTAGGATTTTAATTACCTTTCAAATAGTTATCCAAATTACTGGAAATAAAGGTTTGGATTATTTTACTCCATGTAAAATAAATATATATTTCACTCTGGATAATAAATGATTAAAAAACTGAAAATTTTTACAGTCCTTTTTTTTTTTAGCTTTACCTAAATGTATAAAAATAGTTTGTTGGTTACAGAAAATGCATCAACCCAGTGGCTTAAGCAGCTGAATGACAGAAGGTGTTTGAGGAAAGTCAAGCATGAGACATAAAATAAGTTGGACATGACACCTTTAAGTACTGACAAGGTAAGTCAGTAGTTATCTGAGGGATTAGTGAAGTGGTGGTGAAGAGAAGCGGCAGCTCACGCACCCAGCTGGATGGCCCAGTTGGCTTGCATGTTGCGTACACCTTTAACAAAGGGTTAATCCATAATGCAGCAAGAGCAGCAGGAGGAGGAAGAGGGAGACACCCAGAGCCTATTTACAGGATGAGATGATGCCGATCTGTAGTTGTTTGTGGCTTAGGGAGTGTGAAATCGGCCACAACAGCTTGGAAATGTGTCAGTCTACCTGCTCTCTGTGTTTTTAGAGCTTCTTGTGTGTGTTTATGTTTGTCCTACCAGGCTGTGCTGACTTCAAACCTTTGACAATGCTGTTAATGCTCAGAGTCGCCGTTTGCACAAACTCGCTGCTGCCCTCTAGTGTTCAAGTTCTAATGTTCTTTTGCACCCTTTTCCATTCATAAAGTCATGCTCTGGCGTAGCTGCCTGTGTGCACAGCTCTCGCAAGGCCAGCATCTTTGCTTCCTTATCACTCTTTAATGGATAATACTGTATTTCCATAACACTCTCCTGTTTCCTGGTTTATTCTAAACTCTACTGTCAGCTCACTCATTTTACGCTGCAGCTCTTAAAGGAGTAAAATGTGGTGCCATGTTTTTACATAAGCCTAAATTAATGGAAATAATTAATGCAAAATACACACAGGAATGTAAAAAGTATTCATATTAACATCCTCGAAGAGAGAGTTGTCTTTGAAATTGTGTGATAAAGACCTACTATCTTAATAAACATCTTTGCGGCAAAAGGCAAACTGCCAAGCTCCACTGGACTCATTGTGAAAGCCCATTAGTCCATAAGCTAAATATAAATTGCATAAAGACATAATCAGGAGATTTGTTTTTAAAAAAAATCCCTATTCAGTAGTAATAAGCTTTGGCTTAATAATAAGTCATCACTGTGATTGATGCCTCGGTGAATGGATTAGAAATTGAGAATTAAGGCCCAGGAGGCTATGGTTTCATAATTTAAATACATTTAATGAATACATATTTATTTTCTTAGACTAGATCAACTGCATCCTTACTCAGAGCTAATTCTGTTTTAAAGTTATTATTATGGATTCAATGTTAATTAGATGATACTTAAAATTAAAATTGATTGCGCAGTGTTATTAAAATAAGGCAAATAGACCCAAAAAGTCCTCATCAGCTTCCTTAAAGAATTTAGCTCATCATGTAATCAACAAGGTGGATTAAATTGAATTTATTTTATTCAATTTTATTGAAGTTATTTGCAATAATTCATACTAATATCAATTAATTATGACAGTTTAAATGCTGATACTTAAAAGAGTTTAGCTATAATTGAGCCACAGTAACTATCACGTTGTAAATACAATTGTTTCTAATGAAATTAAGCAAATTAAAAACACGACACTTAAAATCTTACCAGATTCCATAAACGTATATTATGAAAAAAATAATTAAATGTCTTAAAGAGAAGCATTTCAGTTTATTCTTTTTAAAAATGTGCAATATTTGACCATGGTTTCAATTTCATTTTCTTTCTTTTTTTTTTTTTGATGCTTCAATTAAATGTAATAAAGAAAATAGAAAATTCTATAAGATACATAAAATGTTCTCAGCAGGTTCAACCTTGTTGAACCTTTAAGGAGGCCTTTCTTACTGCTGGTGTTCCCTCCCTCCTCCTACTATCCAGTTAAATGCTAAATTGCCTTTTTATGGTTCTTGCATTCAGGTTGAGTCTCCTGGAGATCCAAGCAGGTGAGAGAGAGCCAGATCAGCAGCACGCTGCATTGGATTGCTAATGTCTTCCTGTCCAGAGCTGGACATATTGGTGGGGGTTCTGTGGTTATATTGCCTTTATTATTACCATGACAAAGAACCACACAGACATATGTCTCCTCGAGAGGCACTGCTAGTTAAAGCCAGATTTAATGGATGTTTTAGAGGCTCATTGTCGAGAGGATCATTGTTGGAAAGAAATAACCAGGTTTTAACAGACTGCAGAGTTCAGACAAAAAGCTTTGAAAAAGGGACATGTTTTATTGAGGATTGTCTTTTATCCGTATGGATTCAAATTATTTTGTGTCACTGTTAATGTGTAGGCACTCTTTGTCAAGGACAAATCAAGGCTCTTTGCCTTCATTTCTGACAGCTGACTCTTTAGAGATAAGAGATTTCAACCCAGCAGCATCACTGTGTGTTTCTTTCGATAAGAGCAACAGTACACCTGTGTGTCCTCTCTTAAAAAAACAAGGCAGCTGTCCTGCAGATTGAGCTGACTGAAAGGCAGAAACCTGACAGCCTGGTTGCTTCAGGCAGACAGACTCCTGACAGATAGCAGCAGGCCTAAAGGTAGCAGTGTTTTCAGCTAGAGGATGCTGCTGAGGAGGACCCAGTATGGAAGTCCACCAAGCTAAGAATGGTCTAGTCAAAGTCCAGGCTTAGAGTGACTAGGAGGCGCTGGCTTGGCGTTAGATAGGTGGCCATGGTATCCTTCATCGTTGGTAAATGAGTTCATTAAAATGCTGCATTTTGAATTCAGTTGTTGGGAAATCAAAATTAATTTGTTATAAAGCTTCAGGTGTAAAAAACCTCTAAGGGGCCAAAAATTTTTCACACTGTGATCATACGGCGTTTGGCTCCAACAGTAATGACCTCATTTCTTTCCTAATGCGCCTCGATCAGATTCCACTTCCTGTGTGGTCGCCCCCCCCACTTTTTTCCTGTCTGAGGTCATGGCTGAGGACATAACCATATTAATTAAGACCCTACATCTGCTTCTTCTGAGTCAACATCCTTCCATCGATCCCTCTCCAAGGTGCCCTCCTCACTCTGGCTTCTCTGCTTCTCCTCTTTCCTTGCGTCAGTTGTCACATGGAGCTTGTTGGGACGCACAAATGGTGCTTTGTGAGCGGCGCCCCCTGGAGAATCAGACCTGCCCAAGCGGTTAGACTAACACAATCAGCATCATATCTGTCTGGGAACTGAAGCCTGAATGGAAACGGAGAAATCGGGAGGTAAAGGTCAGCAGGATGGAAGTCACCCTCCCCATGGCATCGGGTTGAAGGTGACAGCAGAGCCAACATACTCCCTCTGTGCTGTGGTACCTCTGTAGAACTACCAGCGCACAGCTTTCACTGATGTAGATATAGATGCATATTTTGCTTCTTTTATGTTAGATCTCACTTTCTAGTTACTCTGCAAATGGTCGTATGAAACCATCAAATCATATCTATATTTCTGTTTAATGATGGAGATGTGCCTCTTGCTGCTGGGGTCTGCTTGTCTACCAGCTGTGCGCTGAGTTGAATATGATTGTTCAGGTTAAACAGACATGACAACAGCTATGAAATATCGACTGGCTTTCTGTCAGCGCCATCTGCTTTTGAAAGGATGACGGAGAGGATTTTCACATCTCCTTGCTCAGCTCTTCTCTCCTGCGGCTTCAGGCTCTATCTCAAGCTGCTTTATGACTCCCATTTCAGTGGATGAAATTGCAATAAGACTGAGCACATGCAGGAAAGAGCTAAGCTGCTGTGGTTAATATTAGATTCCAAAGCTGAGTTGTAAATCTGACATATTATTGATACTAAATCAAAATAGCATTTTAATTTGGAGGTTAATCTAATTTGAAGGATTGAATTCTTTATATTTATTCATAAAATCTTTCAGCTAATATCTTCTGAAAAATGTCCTCTACTTTGTTTCATCAGATCTGTGCTGACTCTTCTCTATGTTGGTCAGTAAATATCTTTTTTTTATTTTATTTTATTTTAAATATAGCTTTTATAGCCAACCACTGGTGACCTTTTTTTACCCTTAGATCAATGCTACACATACTAATGCACAATCTCTGCAGCCAAACTATATTAACAAGTTATTATACCCATATTACTGAACTGCTAAATATGAGATTTCTAGTTTACGGCTCACTTTTTTTAATAAAGTAAATTTAAAAAGTGGACAGCATGTCAGCAATTTGGGTAAACAAGTTTACCTGAAGTGCTAAACAAATGTCAAATGAAAAGAAAAACAACCAAAAGAGTCCATGACTGTTTAGATTATTCTATGATTTGACTTTGTGCTTGATTTGTTGAAAATTTCAACAGGTATTTAAAACAGGACATAAAACAAAATACAAATGTGTTTATAGGGTGGAGCAATACATTTTCTAAATGTTTGCCACAGTTATTTTTGAAATTCATTCCCTCATTAAAGCATTTTTGTCTTTACACACAGAATGGTCAACGTATTAATCCTGTCTTTCCATTCACTGACATTTGGTAACTGGAGGCATTCAAAGATCTCGAATTGTTACAGAGCATAAAATCTAAGGTTAGACGCAGAACAATATCAGAGAAACAGAGAAAACACAGATCAGTCTAACCACCAACATCCTTTGTCCCAGCCTCAATCTACAGCTAGTCCATATGGTTCTAACACCCCCCCTCCATGCCTTTACCCAAGCAGAGAGTCTATGCAGCAGGTCCATCTCCCCCCATCATCAGTGTACTCTTGTAACCCAGCTTTGAGAGCTCAGTGGCAGGGGTCCCCTTAACAAAAGCCCCTACTCGGTGGGGTTACCCCCCACCCCATTGCCCCATTACACTGTGTTTTATTTAGAACTGTGAAAGGAAGCAATGCTCCGTCCTTTCACTGCGGCTGCACTTAATGAGCTTGTTGAAAGCCGCCTTTAAAACTGTTAAACATGAGCTCTGAATGCTGACATATTTCCCTGATGTAGAGTCACAGTTAAGTTCTGCTGTTCTAAGCAACGGGAACATGTTTGACTGGTGCAGTGGACGGGTCTCTCTTTATGTCCTGCATGTTCAGATACTAAATGCTTTGCTAATACATTTAAAATTGCATCAATTGAAACATTAAAACAACATTAAAAAAACCTATAATAATTTAACAAAAAATAACTTCAGGAACGTCAGTTTCATCTGAAAATTTCAAGTGCTCTTATGCAAGCTGCTGTGTTACTCTTCGTACATTTAACAACTGCTATGCCGTTCTATAATGTCTTGTGATTTTAATATTGATTAAAATTATAACTCGTAAAGTAAAAAATCTTGCATGAGGTAACCTATTTTAAGACACGTGTTGTTTTATCGTGGCCCTCAGCTTTGAAAGAATTAGAATCAACTTTAATTGCCAAGTTTGTGCACACGGATAAGAAGTTTCTCTTTGGTCTCAATACAGATATTTTAAACCGAAATATGTAAGACATGTTGCTGAGGTAACGCTAACTAATCACTGCACTGGTTGGTACCTCTGGCATTGGAAACAGAGACAACTGGTAATAAGCAAGCAGTTTAGAACTGCAATAGATTGGCGGAAAAGTCAACTCAGACTTTAGCAGCTGTTCTCAAAATTTATGATGTAGGGCTTTTCAGAAAATGATCAGCTATCATATATTATTTAAATATATATTATTTAATTACACACAATGCAAATTTGATCATTTGGATATTAAATTTGGAAAAATGCCAAATAGTTAAAGTTTAAACTGATCTAAACACTCAAACCTAAACAATAAAAGTCGCTCTTGAAATTTAGATTATTTATGATGATGAAATTAAATACTGGATTCAGATTCAAATGATGGGAGTCCATCTTGGTTCTGTCATGGATGACTGGGTTGCATTTTACCTATTTTACTACTGTGAAACTGATATCAGTCATTTAAGTGTTATTGGCTTTCATATTACTTTAGCACTCTACACTAAGGTTAAAATAAACTTTTATACGGCCTCTGAATTATTGTGATGTCAAGGAGCTTTCAGTATTTAGTTCAGCCTGCTGTTAGTGATCAGGCCTCCCCCTGCTGTGGGAACTTTTTCTAAATCTTGGGTCTTTCCCAAAATTCAAATTCAGCTTGTAATTTGTGGTCAGAAATGGAGTGTGCATGTGTGTGTATGTCTTTGTGCACAAAAGGGCTGGAGCAAGTTTGAACAGAGGGCAACCTGTGCTGTGGGTTCTCTTCCGCATACGCTCAACATTTTATAAATACTTTGGTTATGAACCCACGGAACATTTGCACATAAATACATGTGTCCACTTTGTGCATTGAGTTGTGAGTGACGGCTGATCAGAGAGTGCTTTGGTCCATCTGTGTTTGGGGAAAATAAAACTTGGCTTTTCTTCATGGTAAGACGCTGTTTGAAGAAATAATAACTGGAAGAGAGATTGTTAGTCTGGGATTTTAAGTGGTTTGGCCTTCAAGCTTTTATATTTCTCAGCTGTTTGGTTTTCATATATTGCCATTAAAAGTTCCCTGATCATTCTCTTGTTGCTACTTTTCTGTGATAGTTTTTTTTCTGTTATCGTGGGAGGTGGGTTATATCGGGGGAGGGGTAATAGAGGTTAGAAGGTCTGTCCCTTTCTTATGCAGTCTCCTCCCCGTATGACCAAAGGTCCATTGAAAAGCAATTGCACAATGTGTTGCTGTAGGCAAGGGAGGAGGAGGGATCCTCTCCTCCTTTTCTCAGCGCATTTGGCTTGGCAGCATCTCAAAGCAGCAACAGAGGCTGCGGAGCTCCTCTTGCCTTTAACCTCCAGCATTTAATTCTCCTCCTCTCTGGTCCAGAGTGGGTGGGGAATAGCTGGAGGGACAAGGTCCTTCTAATCCAGGCATAGAGACCAACTGGGTTCCAAGCTAACAGCAGCTCTTTAGTCCCTTCAGGGTCTTTTAAGCCACGAAACCTGCACAACAGTCTGGGATTCCTTTCTGCTTTTTGGGATTTGTTTTCCTCTCCGGTTCTGTTAGGTGCTAGTGGTACAGTTGCTTATGTGTGGACCTGGCAGGTCCAACAGCAGTCCTCCTAAATGTGAGGCAGGTGTTTTAGAAGAAGGCTGGCTGCATGAAGCAACATGAGCTTGATGCTTTGCCGTTGGGAGCAGAACAATTTCACCATGAAACTGGTAGGTGGAACACTTCCTGATCATCATGAAGGTCAAGCACCAGGTTGGATTTGAAAAAATTTTCAATTTTATGTTTTTTCTTTGGATCAAAACATGTAAAATCTCAGGCTTGCAGGATGCTTCCAGTTGCTGAAGTAACATTGCTGATACATGCTGTCATCCTTCATCCTGTTCTTATTGCTGTCTGTGTTCATGTTTATTTTAAAGGGCTTGTCTTTTCAAGCCATACCCATCCAGCGACTTTGGTGTTAGATTTCAAGAAGGCTCTGAATTTGCAATGGTTTAATTATAAAAGGGAAATGCTCTCTGGTTTTCCCCCTCACCTGATTCTACCTTTCACTTTGATGTCTGCTTAGAAAGTTAAAACTGGGTTAGTGACACCTACAGAGTTTTGCAGCTCATGTGTGCACAAGTTTATTTTCCATTGAAGAATTAAAACAGAAGCATTATTTCACTTCGCTTTGTGCATTGTTGTAAATCTGTTTTGTGTAATCTGTTGCTGCAGAGGACATAAATATTCATCAGAGTCTGGGATTCTGTGATAAAACATAAAGGGCCGGCTGGAGAAAGGTCATGTGGAGCAAACACATGAAGAATCAAACATTTATAAAGATATTGTAGCTTATAGAATAATAAGAAGCGGATTTATTAAAAGTCATTTTATACATAGGCACCCTGTTGAGGTTGTGCATAATGCAAGTAGCTGGGGGCAAGCCCTCTGCTTCTCTCCATTTCTCTGCCCTAGCCTTTATCTGCATCTCTTATGGCTGCAGAGAGGAAGGGAAAGCAGTGGAGGTTCCTTTAGATGAGTGGATAAGAAGGTGAGCTTAATTACACACGGCTAACCCCCCCACACACTGGCTGGAAACACCCTTTGAGTCGGTGTGTGTGCTGCTGTGCGAGGGACAAAAACAGAGTAAAACTGACAAAACATCATAAAACATGAAAGCATCAGCAAATTTAGAAGATTAAAATGACCTTTCCTGTTTGCTGTGAAGTCTAGTCAATGTCAGCTTTCTACTCTCTTAATATACTGTTCAATTGATTATTTGATTGTCAGGGCTCTTATGTCAACACGTAACAAGGGGAATATCAATCAAAATGTGTCTTTTATTGTCTTGATTTTAGACAGAAACTGCCAAAGACTTAGCGAATCTGAAAAATTTGAAAAATTTATTTTAGGATTGAGGAGGTACCTGAAGTTGTACTAATGCTTGAATATTTTCATCTTAAGTCTTTAACTGCTTGGCCTTTACGTCTGGTTTATAAACGCTGTGGTGATGGGGCCTCAAAAAAGCTGCTTTTGGCGCTTTTCATATTAATACATAAATATGATCTTGACAAATACACCCACACACACATTGTTTATTAAAAAAAAAAAGTCAAACCAAATAAACTAGGAACTACACTATTATTTTCTCCTTACCTTTGGTGATAATGATTTTTATGCGTTGTGATTATGAATCATACTTTTCTAGTTTTAGTAAATCATTTAAACTTTTTTCTAAATCTTAAAGTAGCTCAATAAAACCCAATATTTACAAATTAGTTGAATTCCATATTGTGTAATTAAAATAAATTGAGGATTATTAAAGGCAATCCTTGAGTGAGAAGAGTATTTGTAACATATTAAACAACATCATGCCTAATTAAATGTAAATACATCTAAATTAACTGAAGACTAGCAGGAATTATAAGAGTTTACGCTAAATTTGTGAGAAATGTCTGGAAGTCATGTTTTCAGTTTAACAACAAAATAACAGTTTGGAAAATGCAATTTTTTTTCATGTGCCAGTTTAGAATAGGCCCTTTTAAACCTGAATCGTGGTGATGTCTGGTAGTTTATCTTGGATAAATATTCAGTTCACTATAGGATCCACAGATGCACCAACCCATTTTCCCTCTTCTTGGTTTCTGAGCATATAACTCTGTTTCCCATGCTCCACCATCCGGGTTAAAGCCAAGTTGTTTGGTCTACCATGTGTCTTGTATGGCTTCACAAAACCACACATCTTCTATGTGCCAAACAGAATACAAGAAGAGACATAAGGGCTGGCTGGCTTCAGCTCCCTGTGGGCTAAAGCCACTTTAGAGGCCTGTGTGAGTGTAGTAGGAATAGGGCTGATACAGAGGGTTACTGACATGGTCCTCTCTGCTAGTTGGTGTGTTCTGAATGATTATGATTTGTAAAACATGATGATGCTACACCTTTTCATTGTAAATAATGTCTGATAATGGTGTGTGTAGTCCATATAACAGGTAGGTTTGAATCTTCGGTTGGCTAAGCTATTAATGTAGCATGAATTCACATTATTTGTGAAAATTATATGCTTGGACATTTAAATGGACTTACAGTCACTGGTCTTGATGCCCACAATGTGAATTTGATAATGCAGACATTGCGTTGTTGTTTTTCTATGCACGTTTTAGTGTGAGAGGTGTTTGCTATTGTTGGTTACTGTGTTAAAATATAAAAATCTGATGCAGTTTAATCTGTTCCTTAACTTTGAGCTTGGTTTGTTCACAAATTCATCAAAGTAAATATTTACCAGTTGATTGATTTTAAGCTCAGCCAAATAAATTCTGCCTTCATTCCCAGATTTCACCAACTGTTTACTGAAACACTATAAGTGGTGGTTATGTTCTTAAAGGAGGAGAGCTCACAAACAAAACTGAGCTTAAAACCCCCATACAACCATGGGCCAGCCCTGACTAGTAGCACAAAGTGCTTATTAGAGGAGATGCACTTTTCTGCTCTTTCATGTGGGTTTCTTACACCTTCTTAATGTAGAGGGTCCACAGGGATCCTTTATTGTGAGGAAGATGTCAAAGTGGAGCCTTGTATGAATAAAAAAAAATCTTTAATGATGTTTTTTAGAAGGTTAAATGGAAGTACGTTTGGGAGAAAAAATGTGGTTCAAATACGTTTTCAAAACATTAGATGCAACATATCAGTAATATATTATAAAATTCAGCAGCAGTAGAACTGCATTAAATTGTGGTCCTCTGCTGCATAATGAAAACTTGAGCAGGAAAAAAAACTCCTGTAGCTCAGATAAAGACAGAAATCTTAAAGATATCTGCTTGTACTCCACCTGCCTGTGTTGACCAAAACCTTCCCCACTTACTGTATGTCTTTTTCATATTATTGTGTTAGTGACTGAATCGTGTCATCCATCATACTCCCACCAGCCATCTGCTGGATGGCCCGGCTTGGGTCAGAGGGGATGTGTTACCACATGTCACTCTTAGCTCACTACACCACAGAGACATGCTGACTCCTTATTGATGAATGTGAGCAGATGGGAGGGGTCAATAACCATATATGTTTTCTGATGTTTCTGAAATGCATTCAGGTTTTCAAAGTATTCATCGTGCATTTTGATCAGTAAAAGGCAGCTAAGAGGGCCCAAAACAGAGATGATCGATGAGTTTTTACCTTGTTTGAATTGGGCCAATTTTCTATTATGAAAAAGCAATTTGGTGTTAAATAAATTTACTGACTGAACTATAATAAAGGTAGCTGTAAATAATTGATTAAAAAATTTGATGAAATTAAAAAATGGGGTTGATTCCAATTCCTGATAAGTGCATCTGGGTTTAATTGAGCTGGTATTGCTTTTGTTGGTCATACAGAGGCTGAACATGAAAGACAGCTATTTAACAAAATGTTACAAAATGGGTTAAAAGCTTTGATCACTGGACAACAATAGGATCATAGATGATGTCAAAACATAACCCAACAACTAATGCAGACCTGAAGCCCCTCCCATGTTTGTCAGTCTGTCTATGTGGGATCCAGCTGTGATTTACAGGACCAGGTGTGCAGCAAGACCACTGCAATGGTATGTTAGTCAGCATACAGGATCAGTCATGCTCCTTCCATTTGTCTTAGATATGGTGGGAGGGGGGTGTCTTTAGCGCTAAATAGATGCAGTACAAGCAACTTAACCTGGTTGGCGACCCAAGGTGTTTACAGGAGAATTAAGCATCATCCACTGCTAAAAAAAGCTTTCTCTCCATCGTAGGTTCAACTCGTAATACTATTTAAGTTTATGGAGGGTAAATTATCATGTTAAAAGTGTTTTTACATCAGTTGTAGAGATCAAAATATTTTTAACATCTAAATATTTATGAACAACATACAATTTAAAGTTTTGAGACAAATATGACATATTTACTGACAATTCAACATAAAGCAAAGATTTTAAACGAATTGGCAAAAACTGGTTTGGGAGGTTGAACATTGGCATGGATATTCTTTAATAGAATATCACAAGACATTTTAGAAGATTAAGTCTTTTAATTCTGTTTGATTTATCAACAAAAAAATATCCTCTCAGGCTCTGAACCAAGATAAACATTTCCAAAAGTCTAGACTTGCACTTTGATTCATACACTGTAACTCACTAGAGTAAAACAAGGGTAGATTCAGACGCCATCCACACAAAGACTGCGTGAGGTGTAGCTGTGAAGGTGTGTAGTCGTTTAAGCTGTGCATCAAAACGAAATAGAACTTTTTGGAGATCATAAGCTATACTTCTTTTAAACCAAGTCCCAGAGTTGAAAACGTCCGATAACTCTGCATTCAGTGTGTACATGCAAGCTGCATCTTTTAATTGTTTTTATAATGACCTTGTAGTTCCATCACTGTCTGTAACCCCTATATGCCTCTTTTCCCAATGTTATTCTGTTTACCTCATATAGGATCTCTGCACATGACTAGTATTTTTATCAGTGATTCTGTGGCAGTTATTTCATTTCCCTTTGACATTAAATAAAGTATTTTTTTAACTGTGTTGAAATCAATCGAGCCACAGCCCCACCAAAGGACCCGACATATGTATTACTCTGTCTTTAATACTTCATTGCACACTTAAATAGATGCAAGTTTTTTTAAAGCAATGTTTGTCTTTGCATGGACTATGCCTTAGTTAATCATGATATATCTGCTGATATAGAATTGCTTATCTCTCTGCACTTCTAAAGCTTTGAAGATATGAAGTTGAAGATATTTTTTGTCTGAGCTGCATTCAGTGTGTTTTAGAAAGGGGTCTGCATGTTTTATGTATCTGTTGGTAGAAGTAGCTAAGTGTTTGAGTCAGTGCACTCGACACAGACTTAATGATACTTGGAGGGAGACGCTGGTGGGTGGGCAGGGGGCTGTAACAGTGTCAAGATGTCTGAGTCTGAAAAGGAGGGGTAAGAGGTCTTGTATAGAGAGGTAAAGCATGTCATGTTCCAACAGGCAGCAGCCCATAAACTGATGTGATGAGGATAAGACAGTCAGCACCCTGTGGCCGCTGAACTGCTCCTGTTCTCACAGACTCCTCTCATCTTTTGTTTCTGTGGAAGTTAAGGAATGTCAAGTTGTTTGTTTGGGTCAGTCAGTGATCTTTATTGGTGAAGACCTTTAATGGCGCTTTATTGCAGCCTCAAGGTGCCACCCAGGAGCAACAGCCATTTCTCCTGTGAAAGCTACAAAGTGGTAAGAATCTAGGAGGAAACACACCACGTGTAAATTTCTCTATTATAAATGTTTCTATTTTTTGTTTTAAAATGACTAAACAACATGTTAAAAATTGTGTAAATTAGGACCATAATCACTGCAATAATCAAAGATGTTAACAGTGGGGAGCTCTTTGAAGAACTGATATAAGAGGAAAGGTCAGCTGGAAATAGACATGTCATGAGTAGAACCAGATATGCAGAAGCTGTTTGGATTTATTATGGAAGCTTCAGGATGGAAAAGGTACTCTGTGAATCTGATACGCCTCTTGAAGTTTAGTGCTCTGATTTAGTTTAATCATAGATAGCCTGACCTGGTTAGCTAGAAGAGGCCTTCTTATTTGCTATTCTAACAATCTAATGTAAAATTGCCCTTAAAAAGAAAGATGACCATAGTTTAGATTTATCACTTCAGTAATAATAAAGAGTTGCGGAAAGCATCTTGTTAAAGTTATAAGTTTTTAACAGTTTTTATTCTCTCCTTTTTCTCCAGTTTTAGCTGATTTTGCAACATATTAATTTTGGAAAGTTACTTGCAACACTTACTGAACCCTGAAAGTAATAAGACTAATACAGCCTGAGTTTTTAACATAATAGCTGTTGCCCTGTAAAGAACTATGACGGATAAGCCTTTGTTGTTGTGGTTTGGTCTGATTTGATGCTTAAATGGGCAACAGTCAATCCCTGATGGTTTACATGCTTGACCTTCAATGGACAGAGTAAATGGTCCTTTAAATGCCTCCCCATAATTAACCTGTTTTGAAATAACTACGTGTGAATAAAAATACATCCACATTAGCATGCTATAAATACCTGAGGCATTGTAAAGAAAGTGTGTTTCAGGATCCCTATTTTTTCTTAGGATTTTTTTCAACTGTTTTTTAAGTTTCCCTTTTAATGAACTTATGAAGCTGAAAGTAAAATTGAATTTGCATTGTTATTCCTTTAGACTCCTCTTTACCATTTGCTTTGTAACATTTTTTCCTCAGAGCAATCCTAATAACAATCCCTAAACTATGCAGTAGATGGATTAGCCAGATGTCTGTATTTTTTCACAAATCTGTCATTTTTTGGGAATCTGTCATTAATTCTATTTAAGAACTTCTGACAATACACCAAAAACTAATCTTATTGAAAAAAAAAATACTAAACTAAACTAAACTAGTATTGGGGAAGCAGCAGTGACAACGGTGGTGTTGCTTTAAAAAAAAAAACAAAAAAAAAAACAGCCATAAGCACATGACATTTAATTTCTTTTTGAACTGCTTTTATCATTATGTTTATATTCCAACATCGTTTTGTTT
>JAUZNJ010096690.1:20019-48437 GCA_034780135.1 Jordanella pulchra
AGCCATAAGCACATGACATTTAATTTCTTTTTGAACTGCTTTTATCATTATGTTTATATTCCAACATCGTTTTGTTTCGGTTTAAAGTAACTGGATTTGTATGACTGTACTCAAGCAAACTAATGATTTCAGGAGCAAAAACAAAAAGCCTCACTTTCTCTGAGACGAAACACAGCATGACTTAAGGAAATTACTGATGCAGAAAAAAGCAAAAAAATCTACTAGACTCTATAAGAATTATGACCTGCCCTTGTTCCTGTTGTCCCTTGTTGCAAAACTTGCACCTCTTGACGAAGCAGTTTGATCAGAATTGATGACTCCTGTCAAACTTTATACATAAAAAATCCCAATCACTCCTTCAACTCAAGGGCACTCTGGCAGAGCACTGCCTTGGCTACCCTTACCCTCTGTCTGACCAAGCAAAGCCTGCACTGCTGGGATGCCATGCCTGCATTACGGCCTTTTGCTGTCATTGCACGCCAGCCTGGTGACTCAGCAAGCCGAGGCAGTGGGGATGCTGGATCTGCGGCACATTTGTGGTGTTTGTGTGAAAAGAAGATGCAGCTGTCTGAGAGAGTGACTCATCACAGCTTGTTGACAGGCTTTGAAGAAGTGATGGTTTTAAGTTGATCTTATGTGAAGCTGCATAAAGCTGTATTTAAGGGTTGCTTTAAAAAGCTCTTAAAATAACAAAGAAAGATGTTCAGGGTGTTTCACCAACTGTTCACTGAAACACTGTAGGTTTCTGTTTTTGTAGGCTGGGGTGATTGTGTGTAAAGAGATGGAGAAAAGGGAACTTAGTATGATACAAACTTTATGACAGGCATTATTAGTCACTGCAATGTCTGATCATCCATAAACAAAAGAAAAGCTGCACAGTGAAGCATTGCAGTGTCAGTACTTTGGAAAGTAAGTTATGAATTTGTCTTTAATGTTGTTGCTACTGTTGGTGTTTTCAGTGTAGTGGTGTTGCTTTGTTGAGAACATGTGGCTGTATTACAAATAATAAGGCAACTCTTTGAAACATTTTTAAAAAGACCTCAAAGGCAAACAACTGTCAACAAGGTTATGGTTTCTATTTTTTTCTTTTAAGAGGATGCGACCTGAGCTGAAAAGTTCTTAATAAGGTTGATGTATTACTTCGACAGGATGCTGATGGGCCTCATCCAACACAAAGAGCAGTTTTCATAAAGCTCCGAGTGAATGAGTTGGTGTCACATTGCTTCTCTGTTGACTGGAATACCCCTGACCCCAGCACCAATTATCAGCTCCTAAAAAGACCCAATGCTCTCTTGAGGAAAGAGTTTGAATTACTGGGAGCCTGTGGGAATGATGGGATTTTCCATATCAAAACAGCGTGCCTGTACAGCTGCTCTTTGATCTTAAAAAATATCTTCTACCATGTTGACATATGGAAAAGATAGAAGTATTAAATTTTCTGATAAGATTGTTCAAAAATAGACCATTATGCTCTTAAGGACAAACAACAAATGTATTATTAAACTAAAAAAATGGAAATAGCTACTTAAATCATCTTCTTTTGTAACATTTTATACCTGAGAATATAACTGAAAATTCAAATACTTTTGTTTCATCACATTTGTTATTAGTAACATTTGTACTTATAACTCCAAAAATCTAATATTTAATAGTTAATACATTTGGAGCATAGGTCATCTAGTTATGAGGAAAGACTGATTAGGAATGCTGTATATTTTGGCATGGCCTCTTTAGACTGAGCATTTTATCTCACAGATGAGCCTTGGTACCCTTACAATGGGAACCAGAGCTCTTGGTGTGACAATGCTCTGTGAAAAATGTTAGTATTAAATGTTGATTAACATTTCAAAACAGGGCTTTATTATAATGACATTTTCTTTACAATATTTAAAAAACTTTAAATACCTATCTCATTTAAAAGTTGATGAAATTATATTCTCAGTAGGTATTAAAACTTATCACTGTTTCACACAAAGCTGAGATGTAATCAATTAGTTTGGACAATTTAAGTTTAAGTGTAGATTTTTGTTATCTACATAAATTTCCCTTTGATGCTCTAATACCAACAACCACTTAGTTTGTTTCCCTCTCAAACTATTTGCCTCTTCTTGATCCATTTGATAAGGCTTCAATTATGCAAGTTCAGAAATGAACTTTGATGATGAAACTTCTTTGGAGACCATCATTCATTGATGGAAGCCTTTTTGACTGACTGATATGGAGTCAGAACAGAGATGACGATCGTTTATAATCGTTTCATTTCAGAAGTTGCCGTTTTCTGTGCTCTTCATCCAGCAATTAATAATGTCATATTTCATTTCAATGCAATATAATGAATGTGAACATAATAAAAGTTTTGCTAAACAGTTTACTGATTAAAGTTTATTTACTAATTATTATTAGATATATTTGGTATCAAATAATATATTTTTCCCCTAATTATTTCTTAATTATCATTATGTGCAAACAAATTATTTAATTACTAATTATTACTGCTTTTCACATGCAGCTGCCGTATTGGATTCTAAGATCAGAATAAATGAGAAAATCTTCAAATGTTCATGTCAGAAATTCCACATTTGGATTTTCGTAATGTTCAGTGTACTCACAAAACATACAAAGATACTGTAGGAGTGGAGCGGCCTCGAAAGGGAATATTAATGACTACAGTTTTTTGTTAAAACTTGCAATAAAAAGCAGATTCTACTAGATTTGTTTTCCCTCCGTGTGAAACTCAGTGCTCATTTCTGACCTACTTTTGCAATATTTTGTGATCATAACTTTCTTTCTTGGCATCAGAATCAACTTTATTGATCATGTTTATGTGAACAAACGAGGGTTTGGCCTTGGTTCTAAATTACTTACAGTATAATTAACACTACAAATGACAAACAACCAAAATATAAAAATCATCTTTAAAAGGGGGTGAAGACAGGATAAAAAACAAGATTATAGTATTTTTGGTTCGTAATATGGTTAATGGTCTGCACCTGTGTGTGTGTGTGTCCTAAAACGATGTTATTCAACTGCTTTACATTTAAAGGGGGGCTCATTTGTCTGAATTATGAAATAGTTGCATTTTTTAGGTGTTTTTACTAAACATTTAAATCCAAGCACATCTGTTTTATGTTGCATTAAAACAGAGAGATTTTCAAGAAGTTTCCTGGTTGCAGCTTAAAAGTACACAGCTTTGATTTTCTCAAATTTCTTTTCTCTCTCAACCTGCTGGTGCCCCTCTACTTACTCTCAGGTCATTCGAACCACCCTTGTGGGTTTCACGGCGGTGATTGACAGCCACCCATTTCACCCTGGTTTTTAATTGCATCCCTAACCCTCAATTTGCTTGCCCGAAACTGCTTCAAAGAAAGTCCATGCTCATACAAAAGCTCCTGAGTATTGCACTTCCTTTTTTCTTAGACCAGCTGAGAGGGCAAATTGAAAGGATGTCCTCTAATCCTGCTGCTAAAAGACTTTTTCTTCAAAACCCATTGTTTAACTAGAGACTGTTTTTATTTTCACCGCGGATTTATGTTTAGGTATGCAGCCTGTATGACTTAAAGGCTGCTGAGGCTTTGTATTTAATTCTAGGTTGACATTTTCATGAACCTTTTGCGTGTAGGCCTGTGCACTAAAATGAGTGGACGGATGTGCGTTTCAATGCTTGTCTTTGAAGTTTGCACACCTGTTATAAACCGTCATAAGAAGCAGTGATTCATCCTTTTTAATGTCGTAGCAGAAAGCCCCAGGTCTGTTTACAGTGCAAACACAAAGAACCAGGGGTCAACACCATGTCAAACCGTTACATGCTGGTTGGTTATTTTTAGCTCAGGCATCCTATTCAGATCAGCTTCACAACAGTTTAAAAAAATGTCATTGCAGGTTTTAATTGTGGATGGAGAAAGTTTACATGTCTTTCTGTTTTAGGGAAAAAAAACTCAGATTTGGTCTTGTAAAGTGGAGTAGCTTGTGTTTTTTTTATGTTACTGGTGATTTTGTTGCCCTGTAATTTACAGTTATGACCTTCCTGTTTAAAGATTCTCTAAAGTGATTCAGCAAACCTAACCCTACACCGCTTAGATGTCCACAGCCTATGCAATTCTTCTTCTGCTGCTGTAAAGCTTAACTTTTAAAATGTTGTTCATTTCTGTATTATCTGATCTTCTGTGTACCTTTAGGGTTTCTTCCACTTGTCTTGCCACTGTCATTACATAATATCATCATTAAAGTAAAATAAATTTATCTGTGTTATATTATTTTACTGACGATCAAGACATTTTAATGCATTGAACTTTTTTATTTGTTTATTTTGCTGCACCAGGATTTATTTTTACAGTAAAATGCTGTATCATCAGTTTTATTTTGATGCCAGCTGGCCCCTTTTTGTCTATATGTGGGTGACAATATAATACAATAACCATCATAAACAACATAATTAAATGGTAAAGAGACCATTTATTAATTATTAACAGATTTATTTATGTTTGATAATCATTTATAAAACCATTTATAAAAGCTAACTAGATTGGTTAGTCGTGTTGGTTTAGCTCTAACCGTAACATTGGTGAGACCTCAGCCTTTTATTTGTAACTTTTTAACAAATTATCTATTTACCATTTATAAATGGTTTAGATGCAGTTTGTAAATGATTCAGTCATCAATATACTGTCATATACTTTCTTTAAATCATTGATAAATGGCCTCTTCACCATTTATAAATGATGGTTATTTTAAATTGTAACCGATAGTTGACTTGCTATTTCTGGTTTTTTTTTGCAGATTGAGATTTATTATTTTCCTAGGATGATAAACAAACAAAAAAGAGAGGAAATGTGCAGCAGTTTTTTTTCATACAGATTGTGTTTAAGATCTGACATAAAAAAGGAATCCCCCCACTTCTCCTCTTTAAAGAGCCAAAGCGTATTTGTGTTGAACTTCAAAGGTACATAAGGTGATGTTTCAAAGATTCATTTATAAGGTAAAGTTATCCTGTTTTTCAGGATAGAGTCTGCAAATTATTGATCAGAGCTAAAGATGAGAAAATTCTGGAGTCTTATCTCTGACCGACTGATTAGTGCGTCTGTGGTGAAAAAATCTAAAAAGATATACAATCAGATTAACCGTTTGTAAACCGTCTGTTTTTGCTCTTGTTTGCTTTGTAAGTAAGAAATAATTTTGGGAAAAATATATTATTTGATGCCAAATACAGAAATTGTCCCACCCGATATCATTGAGCACCAGTGGGGGATGATAAAAGTAAGATGTCAAACAGAGGAAGATGAGCTGCCACACTTTTTGAATCCCTGCAGAGAGGATCTGAAGCTGCACTTGTCGAACTCTGTAGTTTTGGTGCAACTATAGATTCGTAATATAAAGCCTTTATTATGACTAGGATTGTGTGCAACTTTTCAAACTTCCTGCCCTCCTTTTTATCTGTCCTGAAATAGAAACTTTTTCTTGATCCCCACATAAGAGAGGACAGGCGAGAGTTTGGTAACTAATTATGAAGGAAGCTATTCAGATTATTCAGATGCTTGCTTTGCTCCCTCCTCCTCTCCTTCCCCCCCAGGCAATGAAGGGTCTTTTCTGTCCCCAGAGAATGATGTCAGCATGGCCCATTGAAAACAGCCGCCGTGTGCTCAGAGATGAATGCCCTGGCTTAGCACAATGGCCCCAATTTGAATACCACGCGGATATATGCCAGATCGGAGCTGTGACAAAAGAAAGAGGGGCTACTCCGCTCTCATTTAGCCATGCTGTTATTTCAGCAGCCGTAAATTTGCGACAACCATTGATGCCTTTTGTTGTTTTTAAGTGTTCTTGTAGTTTGAAACTAGTTGATGACCTTTACAGGGCAGCCCTCTGGACTTTTGGACGAGATTTTGTTTTGGTGGCTCGTAACTGAAGAGGGAATCTGTGTTTGTGCTTCTGGCCGCAGATCTACACGGACTGGGCCAACCACTACCTTGCCAAGTCAGGACACAAGCGTCTCATCAAGGACCTACAAACGGACGTGACTGATGGTGTGCTGCTGGCTGAGATTATACAGGTCGTTGGTAAGTTGGCTTTAATTTGCTGCTGGTATATTAAAACATTGCTTCTTCTGTGATCATAGGAGAAAAGTAGAGTTTAGTTATGAGCAAAGCCTCTTTTATTTTGTTATGATCACAGAAAACTTTAAATCCACTTTATCTGATGTCTTCTCAGTGTCAGTTGTTTCGAGCTATTATCTTTTTAAAGTTTACCTAGCCGTTTACATAGCCTCAAGTAAAGCTTTTGTTTTAAATAATCATGTTTTTAAAGTCAATATGTCATAACCTTAGCAGTAGGTACACTAAAGTTATTCTGCCTGAAGGGGGCTGTGAAAGTTAGTCGCTCCTGTGAGTTTTTTGACCTTTGCCCCACTCAGCGTCATCATCATCATCAGTCTTGTCATTCTGTCTGGCCGCCCTTGTCCTGTCATTGCATCTACTGGCAGACTCGAAGCTGAAACAGGCTGACACCAGCTGACCGGTGACTCAGCATGCGAATGACTGTTTTCGTCTCCCGGCTCTTCTCCTGTGACCCAGATTTTAAACTTCCCCTTATCTGAACACTGACATTGTTCTCAAAATGTAGCCGTTTTATGACTCCCATTTAAGCTGGATCCATCTCTAAGCAATGCAAAAGCATTTCCCCATTTGTTTTTTAACATTTTGTCACCATACAACCAAAGACCTAAATGTACTTTATTAGGATTTTATGCGATGGGCCGCTACGCAGTAAGGTAGGATTGGAAAATTATGCATGTTTCTACAAGTAAAAATCTAGATTCTTATATGTGTTTATTCACTCTGATTCCTGTTGAGAAAATAATTTTCAAGTGGTTGCCTTTAGAAGTAAGTTAATTGTAAGTACTTACCATTTGTGGATAATGTCATTTTAGTATGTACAGGAAGTACAGCTATCCTGTAAAGGCTTTAGAGGTTTGTAAGAGAACAAACTGCATCAGGAAGACCAAGGAACACAGCAGACAGGTCAAGAAAAAGTTATGAACTTAAAAAAAAAAAAAAAAAAAGCAGTTTGTATCATAAAACAGTATTCCAAACTTTAAGGATCTCATTCATTTTTGCTTGAACCAACATTTGAAAAAGGAAAGGGGATAACAAAACTTCAAATCTACCCGGATGTAGGTGTGATCTTGCAGAAAAATGCCCATGGTCTCTATAGAGGTGTGTAGATCCACAGCTCGGGTGAAAGAATCTTTTAACTGTTAGTAACACTTCACAAACATGCCTGAGAGTGGCATAAGGATAGAAAACATAAAATGACCCCCATTGTCTTTCAAAACTATGTACTGTAGGGAAAAAGACAATAGTAAGAATGGCCTAGTCAAAGGCAAGAGATACGCTCTGCTGAGAAGTAGGTAGCAATGTGTGTAACACTTAAAAAACAATTAAATTTAAATACTTTTCAAATTTAATCTATCTGAGCATGAGCTGTTTTGAAAAGAGTGTCCAGATGTGTATTTGGAGGCGATCTCCATTACAACACTGATAGCTCCAAGCCTGCTTAATAGTGACACAGAAAAAAAAGTAGAAAAGCATCATTTCCCATTAATTCTACAAGTCCTGAGAACAAAATCTCAATTATACGTTTTAATCCATGGGTCTCTTTAACCCTTTTCTTTTGTATTCTCTGTCTTGTCATGAATAGAAAGGATAAAAAAATCATATACATCAGCTTCATGATTTGCCAAACAAATACTCGATCTGTAATGAGTTTCTAAATCCAGTACTGCCAGCTTGGTGGGTGGACAATATATTCCATTAGCAGCTATACTATGATCTTCTTCAAACAGAGTCAATTATTTAATAAAAAAATAATTTCTTTAATTAAATATTTTGTTCAAATGTTTGTTTCCATTGTAATAGTGAGGAGGTTCAACCCCAGATAATTGGAAGAGTTGTGTGTGTGTGTGTGTGGGGGGGGGAACCTATCTAAATTAAGGGTTTTTATGAAAAAGGGTAATTTATTAACAGTTATTATAAACGTGTCAGCGTTTGATTTTTAAGGACAGAAAAGGCTGAGCTGTTTCCCGTGCAGAACATGGTCCTTTGATGGAGCAGCTCTTTTTGGGTCTCCGAGGCAGAAGTCTCTGCTGCTGGCCCAGTTGTCAGCTGTGATCTGATGGCAGTGTCTCAGCTGCTGTGGGCTGGGCCTCTAATGGAGGGGAGTCAGCCTTAACCCCCCAACCACCCCCCAAACATACACACCCACACACACACACACGTTAAGAAAAGCAGCACAGCACTGCTGGCCGGGGCCTCAGTGGCATCGCCACCATTTGTTGGGGCCAGATAATGTCTCATGTCTCCGTGATGGGGGGGCGGGGGGAGTTGGGGGGGTGTTACAGCATGAGCACCTTTGCTGCTTTGCACTCATACACCAACTGTCCAGGACACACATATAACGGAGTCTCCATCCTTTGGAGGAAAAGGAAGGATTACTTTAACTGAACACACTGGAATGAGTTTTTAATTTCTCCTCCTTTTGTCTCTTTTTCCTCCTTTTTGTCTTTTCTTCAGCCAATGAGAAGATTGATGATATCAATGGTTGTCCCAAGAGTCGTTCTCAGATGGTAAGTGACCTGCAAGGTTTGTTTTAGGAAGGAGCTGTAAAATGTTAACAGATAGCGTGTGTCTGTTTGTGTGTGTTTGTGTGTGTGTGGGGAGTAAACTCTTCCCCCATTGGATGCTGCGGTGCAAAAGTCACTGTGAGTGATTGTAGATGGGAACCGTTAGTCCATTTATATTTACTTTTATGGTCTAGTGGGCTACCGTCTGTGAAACATCTGGCCCAGACTTGGAGCTTTTGGCACTCAGTTAAAAGCACACTAGGTTTGGGTTTTGGAGTCACTTATGCTTCATCTTGTTATAGTTGTAAAGAGGAGAGTATTTTCTCACAACTTTTAGAGTCGACACAGAGCTTGATATTTAGAGCCAATGATGAAAACATTGAGAACTAATTCTGTGCTGTTTTTGTTGTAGGATCTTGGTGGAAAGTGTGGAATTTGAATGACTTCACTATTTTCTTTTCTTGTTGGAAAATGAACCAAGCATCCCAAGGCAGGGCCACCCTCTGCTGCATGTGATGGGTTGTAAATTGGGCCAGTGTGCCGGGGGTGAGGTGGGGGGGTATTTTTGGCCACCAGCCAGATTACTGAAGCCTTTCTAAGCACTAGAGAGACGGAGGGAGAGACATACACACCCAAATTTAACATCTGAGACACCGTTAAAATCACAGCTGATCCCTGAACCCTCATAGCCAACATACCCACATTGACCTCATATTGTAGGGGTATTTTATTTCACACTGATCCCTCTTTTGGTTAAGATTTAAATAGTCTGTTTCTGCACACACCTCCCCCCCCCCTTTTCTTTACTTATTAAACAGTAAAAATATATACCATCTTTCAGTAAAATAATCCCTGTACATCAATGAAGATCCATTTTCATTTGTAACATAAACAATGTGATGCAATTTAGATTTTAACTTACATTAATTCCAAATGCAGTTGAATAAAATAGCATGAGTTGTTTAATGAACCAATAATCTGAAACATATTAGATTTTAATGTCAGAAAATCTGCCCGTCTTTATCGTTTTCTATCAAAACTTTCATTCAAAGCAGTTGAACATACAAGTGCAAGTTCAGAGGATTATGCTTCCCAATAGGAGCCCTTGATCAACACAACTCCTTCTGACTGTTATGTTGGATAATTAGCTCAGAATAATGTGAATATTGTGAGCCAAAAGAACAGAAGAAAATAATTGTCTTACTGTATAAATTATTTAAGCTGTTTCAACAACTGTTTTTTTGATATGTGCATTTTTATCAGGTACACAAGTTAAATAGAAAAACAAAATAAATTTGTTGCTTCTTCTTTTAGCGCAGTAATTTAGGCTTCTCCCACTTAGGTGCAATATAAAAATGGTGATTTTAACAATGATAAAACTGCAGCAAAATGGCCCTTAAAATAAACACATAGGGCATATGATGATTTATTACATGTCATAAAATCACATCTTACCCTTTTAGGCTGTTTTTGCTTAACTTTTTTCTTGAGTTGGAAGCTTTCCATTATTTGTTCTACAGTCTGATATAGAGCTAAATACTGCTGAACCTTAAGTTACATTCAACCCAAAATGTTCCCAAACTAACTCCCAAAAGCAACATTCCTGCTATCTTGCTGCCTTTTCATGTTTTTGCTTCCTTTGTGTAATCTTTGTCCTTTCACCCTGTATGTATGTAGATGCATACAGACGGTCCCTGCTTGCATAGTTTGCATGGTGAATGTTTTAGATAATCATAGATAGAAGTTTCAATGTTGCAAGGTTTCTTCACACTTACCTCACACTTGAACTTAGTTTTATTTAATGCAAACAGGTGTTACTGGAAGAAGCTCGACTACCATCCTTATAGTCGCTGGATTCTACAAATATTACAAAGTGTTATGCAGCTTTTGGTTTTAAAACTGAAAAAATGCGGGACTCTGTAATGTGAGCAGATCATATCAGTACATCTGGTCAACCTACGAAGCTTGGCCACCTGCACAGCAGACGACACAGTTAGCCCCCCCCATTTACCAGCTAAGACGTAAACTAATAATTGTTGTGCTTGGCAAACCAACTAATTTAAATGCTTTTACATGGAGTAATATTGGTACTTTACAGCAGAAAGTTTAAAGTCTGTAAACTTATATTTTGTTCAGCCTTAGAGAAAACTAAAGGTTGCCGTAACTCTGGACCAACATGCGGAACAACAGAAAGTTTATTCATGCTGACGTCTTCTAATTCTCATAAGATTGATGTGTGCTACCTTTAAACTCATGACTTGTGTTTTAATTTAGTTGCTCCTCTCCTTGTTAACTTATTTTAGAGCTTATGTACCTTTTTTCGCTTAGCTTTACAAATATAACTCTGATTATATCAAATCATCAACAGTCATTTTGCAGACTCACTTAGTCTATGACTGCGTCTCTGTTATTTACTCAATTATTTGATTGATAGTGACTATTAAGATATGCTTTTAATATCCTTTTATATGTGCAGTTTCTAAGCTTATGTGGGGATTATTGGATCTTTGGGTTTAATTTGCTTTGAAATAGACTTGAAGCAGTCAATCCGTGGTGAGGGCAGGTGCAACCACAGTCATTATGCTAATGTCTGCTTTGTCTGCCGCGGTTCTGTCAAAACAAACACACCCAGGACCATTGTTTATACGACATCTGGCTTGGAAAAACTTGACATTTGTTTAATTCTTTACACTCCCAAATCTTTTAAAGCTGCAGCCACTTATCACCATTTAACTTAAACCTGACCTCTAAATTAAAAAACCTGGGGAAAAAAAGCTTCATAGGTTGAAGAAAGTATACCAGCCTTACCCTGCTGTTACGCTCCTTGATTAACACGCTGCCTGTTTTTACAACTGTCACATCCTTGTTAAGCAGACCCCCATTGTCTGGTCATTGCTGTACCACCCAGATTGAGTTTGTGTTTGTCGTGTGTTGGTTTAGTCCAGAGTAATGGTTTTAATTTCACACTGAGCTATGAAAACCACACAGGATGCCACAGGGAGGCCCACAAACAGTGAAACACGGACAACCTTGTCTGAGTACGAAAGCTGAGTGTTTAAAAATGATCCAGAGTTTTCTTGCTGCAAGATGTAAAGAGGAGTTTATTGGGTTGTTTTAGACGCTAATAACATGTTTGCTAGACTGGTTTGATCTGCCTTTTTTCTGGTACTGTGAGAACAGATTTAGCTGAAATGGGAGACTGACAGGTACCTGAGTAAAAACCAGAAGGGCCAGGTATTTAATGGGTTTTTCAACCTGTATGTGCTTGTTAAAAGTCTCAACTGACAGTAAGGCTTTCCTGTACAAAAAAATCTTTTCCCAGGTTTCACACAGAAATGCAGTGTGATTTAAAATCAACACACAGGCACAGGCTAAAATGCTCAGCACCAATATCATTGGCTCTCCTGGATTTTCCTTCTTAGTGACTGGTGAGTGTTTTTAGATTTCTGCGCTTGGTAAATATAAATGCGATTTGGGTTCTGTTTAGCTGGACTGACATATGTTTGAAAGACAGCCTCAGTCTGTGATGCCGTGTTGAACAGTAAGGAAGCAACGTTAGTAGTTTTGGATATTTAGACCAGATTGTTGAGCAATGTTGGTTTCCAGGCTCTTGTCCGTTTTCTATTTGCAAAAATGTTCACATTGATTTCTAAAGAAAAAGTTGACATTTGTGTCACATCTAGTGTCACTAAACACAAGGACTTTGTTTTGAAATGCCTGGTGCATTCTTGTACAGCAGCTGACTCAAGAAAAATTTTCTGGTTGATCTCACAGCTCAGTTTTCTTTAAAGGTGCAACTTACTGATGCCACCTTTTTCCTGTAATATTCTGTACATCCTTCTTCTTCAGCTCCCCTGGAATGAGTGGTCAACAGCTGTTTATATTGGGATTAAAGGGTAATATTTCAACACGTGGGAGGAAACAGTCACACTAAAATGGGTCCATAGAGAATGTAGATCCTGAGATTGACTTAATTTCCAAAATTTAAGATTCCCAGAAGGGTGTCAGCATCTCTAAATGACAATGGTTGAAAACTTAAAAGGAAAAACAGAGCAACTTTCCTGTACATTGTTTAGCCTTCCTGTTTTCCAATCTATTTTGCTTTCTCACCCTCTGAAAGCTGAAATGAAATGCACTGTGTTTGAACAGTGTAATTTTTGATAGCAAACTTTATTTCTATTAAAACTATCCATAGAAGAACTACAAGACAGGCATAAATTGGAGGCAACAGGACTTTTACTAAAGTCCTGTTGCTTTCCAAGGAAGCAGGATAATTCCAGGATTAAAACATTAACTATTACAAAAATAAACCATTAATAAAGCAGTCCATCTTCTTGAGATCTGGACAATAGATTCTTAACCTTGTTTGTATTTTGCAGCATTTTGTTGCTCATTTGAAATAGCCTCTTAAGAAGCTTTTATTTCTATTATTTCTCTTTCTATGAATCAACTAATATGGCTTCTTTCCTGTCTAGATTGTCTGTCTGTCTGTCTGTCTGTCTGTCTGTCTGTCTGTTTATCCATCCGTCCCAAAACTAGTTGTTTCAACATCTGAAAAGGGCAAAATACTCTTTTTTTTTTTTTTTTTTTCAAATTTAAGTCTTTAAAAATGTTGTGTTTAAATGGAAAATGTGTGGGAACCTTG
Source organism: Jordanella pulchra (assembly GCA_034780135.1). Lineage (NCBI taxonomy): Eukaryota > Metazoa > Chordata > Actinopteri > Cyprinodontiformes > Cyprinodontidae > Jordanella > Jordanella pulchra. Next base: position 33,279 of record JAUZNJ010096690.1, read on the forward strand.
GGTAGAAAAATCCCCAGCTCAGTCAACAGGTCAGAGATGAGGTGATCACATGTTGAACTGATAAGAGAGGAGCACTTGTACACTTTTCTGCACAACAACAAAATAAAGGAAAATGAATAATGATGTGATTCTTAATCTCTGGGGGAAAAAAATGAAGATCTTGCAGTGGTGCATAAAAAATCAGATCAAATACAGAATCTGCAGCAAAGACTTATGTCTTTGTCCAGAAGCCTGGTCTCTTATATATATTTGACATATTTAATTTTCTTACTTTTTTAATTATTCCCCCCCTTGTTTTTATTCACTGTTTTCAAGTTGAGAGCAGAATCAGTAGTTGGTAGAAATGCCTCATCTATAGTAAGATCAGATCTTAAAATACCAAACTAATACATTTTGATGCACATTAGTTTCTTAGAACAGAATTAAAATGGTGTGTTGACAGTGCAATTTAAAGAGCATTTCCACTGCCTTCAAATCCACCCAGTGTTGTTTTTTTTTGTTTTTTTTAAATAAGTCATCTGCAAAGTCAATGCAGAGGCAACAGTGCAAACAGAATTTCCCTGCAGGAATCTAGGAAAAGTTTGGCCTTTAAAAATTAAAACATGTTTTCAGGCATGTTCCAAAGTGACAAGAAGCCTATTCATTAGAAATCAAAACATTAGAACAACAGTCTTTAATGTGTTGTAACATGTAGAGAAACGAAATCTCTTAACAAGATACATAAAAGGGGAAAATATTTGTAATATAGCCAAAGCTTCATCAGATTGGATGGTGAGTCTGTGTGAATACTAGTATGAAATCAAGCCACAGATTCTTTGGATTAAGGGGTGAACTTTCATTTACATTGCATCTTTAACATTGTCTTGATACGTTTGTAGTTATGTCAAACGCTTGTCTTATTTAGGTCATATGGGCAAGATATAGACTTTAGGAGGTATGAAAACTTTCAAAAGGCAAACATTTTTCAAGCCCCAAAAGTTTGAGAAAGATTGGACAAAATATCAATCACTGAAGTATAGTGTTAATGTACAAAAAAAAAAAGACATGCCAGATTTTATAAAGAAAATTAATTGTTTGGACACTTATCTGTAATCAATTTTTTTTTTTTAATTCATCGTTGATCAATAGTGAAACCAAACTGAAGTCCTGCTGCCAAATGAAGTGAAAATACTGACAATCGTACATGGAGGTGGATTTAAAATAAAAAGCTAGATGTTAATCAAACACGATTATCTAAAGAAACACTTTACAAACCACATCTCTGACTTTTTCTTTTCTTTCGCAGAAGCAGCTTTTAGATCTTGTGCTTAGGTGTAGTGTTCACCTCTTGCCTCACAGGTCAACAGTGATAATAACAGACAAGGAACTAATAAACAGCCTTGAAATAGTCAAAAATCAGTAGTAAATCACTCCCACTGTTTTAGTGTGGGAAATTGTAGCTCTACATAGAAGTCTGACGATTGAGTTGAGGTGCGCAATTTAGTGCAAGAAATATTAATTTGGGAAATTTCAACTCACAAAAAAAACCCTCTTGTCAAAACTCTGTGTCAAAATCCTGTTTCAAACACATGGAAATCCCGCGGAAACATGCAGTACCTACGCCTCCCTGCTCTCTCTTTCTTTCTCTCCCTCGCTCTAATACACATACACACACACAATGGCAGCCCTGTGATGGTCGGAAGTGTTTGTTCAGAGGACTGTCAGCCGGCCGGCCCTGTGCTATTCCCAGGAAGCGGAGCGGGCGGTGACAGAAGCCGGGATTGTGGCATGAAGTCGGGTCAAAGCAGCGCAATCCCACCTCAGACACATATCTGACACTGAGGCAGGTGCAAGAGGAGCTTCCTTGTATATCTGGAGGGATTTGTTGACGGTAGAAACTTCTTTTTTGTTTAGAGGCAGTTGACTCGTGTTTTGCAGATTTTAAAGCTATGGTTTGCTCTTTTCTGTATTTATGTTTCTCTCATTACAATTTTAGTTGTCGAATGCTCAAAAGAATAATCATGAAGATAGGAGATTTTTGTCTAGCATATGCTGACCCAAAAATAGCAATTTTCTTGGTGTTTGAGAATATATTTGTTATCTTTTCTTAGGTATTGGTTATCCTCTAAGTAATAGTTCATTCATTTGTTTATGAGTTAAAGCACTGAGATGTAAATACCTGGACACCGCAAGGTGACCTCATTAAGATGGGTTTTATCAGGACAAACGGCTTTAACAATTCCAAAAACATACAACACATGATTATCTTCTTCAGATGTGGCATCTGGATCCAGGCCACAAAAGTAAGGTTTGGCTTGTTTGTAGCAGATACGGATCCCTGAAAGATGTTCCTGCGGCAGCTCTGCGTTCTTGCAGGTTTTAAATAGCAAGAGGTTCCAGCCCCCCTCCCGCGAGAGGCGTGGTTGGGGTTCATCTCAGCAGGACGGGCCTGGCATTTATGATGGGAATCTCACAGGGGCATGCTTTTTGAAGGCAACCGCTATTTAGGGTCCAACTATAATAACGAATTACGGGGCAGCATGAGAGTGGTTCAGTTTCTAAAGTGAGGTTTTGAATTTGGGGTATTAAAGAGAGCCTGGGTTAGAGGGGGATTTCGATGAGCGTTATTTTTAGGGAGCTTGTGGTATTCAAAGAAGGCCATAGTCTGCATTCTTTCTGTTCTTGTATGCTATGCTGTGTCACCTAGAAGGACAGCATATGTCAGGCTGACAGCTGTTTCACAGGTCAGAGGTCACAGACATGGTAGTGAGGGCAGTTTCAACCCAATCAGCGACAAGGATTCAGTTGAATGTTAATATATATGTATGAAGAGCTTAAAGCTTTATTTGAACAAAAAGGTTCCTTAATTTATTTGAGCTTCACAGAAAGCTAAACGGTTCATAAATGACACAATTAAGTTTATTTACCTTGATCTTGAGAGTTTTCGTGAGATTTCCTGTCAAAGATTTGAATATCGCAGAGGGAAATCTGTTAATGCATGGTGTCCTGCTCTTGCCGTGTGGCTGTACACCACTCACCCAAGGACTAGATATCAAATGCCATAAGCTGGATGTCTCTAGTTTTAAAAGGATGTTGCTGTGTAAACAAGACATAAGTATTCAATTCGTACTAAGGCAGTATGTGGTATTCAACTGTTGTGGAAGAACACTGTGAAAGTGAGAAACATAACAGAGCACAAAATATATATTTTTTAAACAGAAATGCATAGAACTACGTTTTATATTTCACAATCCATTACTGAATGGTTTATTTTGAAACAGATTTACTTTCACTTGTATCTAAAAGTATGAAACAAGTTAATGGACAGCTCTAAGCAATTAGTGGAAGATAAGCATTGCTTTTAAAGTGGTATAAAATAAATTCTTTCTCACCAGTACTTGTCCCATGTCTGATGGTAATGCTTAGTAAAAATAAAGAGCATGCTCACCTCCAGCTTTTTTATGTATTGTTCAGTACTACTACAGCTGACAGCAGTCCTGTGAATATCTGAATTGTTAAAAATATGTATGCTCTTTAGTGCTATTAGCATGTAAATACGCTAATAGCAGCGTTCAGTTGAGGTGTTAGACCTTTCAATCACTTCCAAATGGGACGGTTGCAAGCAGCTCTGAATGTCTGTAAATCTGGTGTGAATTAACTCATCGATAATTAGGTGAAGTACACCATATGGTCTAGCTTGTTGGGTTAAGTTATAGAAAATGTTTATCTTTTGTGTTGATGCAGTGGATTTAAACGTTTTAGGTTAAAGACGTGAGTCTAATGATTATTAATAAATTAAAGTGTATGTGGAGCATAGCAACATGTCTAATAATGAGAAATCTGATAAATGATACATTCAAACAGGTTCAAAATGTAATATATCTTGCTTGAGTATGAAAATGTTATCATAATTTTGCTGTACCTTTCTGGAATAACTATGGTGAAAAATGTGAAATCCCCTTTTGCTTCAGCTTCTCACCTCACAGCTGGAAACTTCCAAACAGGAAAAGCATGGCGGGAACTGTAGGTCAAGCTATATTTAGTTGCTGCATATTAAGTGTAATCATGTCCTTAATTGCTGGATGAGTGGTACCCTGCTGCTTTTTGCTCACACCCGGTGGAGTTGGTTAAGGCCATATTTGTGTTTTAGTTTTTGAATTAATTACGGTTTAGTTTTCCGTATTTCCTCTCAAAAGATTTAGGCAATTATAATTTAGGCAATTATAATCTTTCTATTTAGTTCTGTATACCTGTTTTACCTGTTGTATCGCTCAACTGAAAGTTTCATATCGATTGATATGAGTTGGTATAGTTGGCGTGTGCTATAAATGTAACATCAGAGGGAAGTGTTTGTGCAATCTTTTATGCTTCGCCCTTTGTGTTTACTCATCAGTCACAACCTTTGCTCTTTCTGGTTAATGACTTGTTTTATGTGGTTGATTTAGGATCACGTGCCCCAATCATAAGATTCTGGCATAATGGGTGAGCCGAGCCCTTATAACAAAGCCAGCCTGGCTATCAAATCCTCCTGCAGTCTGCTCAGGTTGCCACGGCCGCTGTCATAGTAACTGAGCTGCTATAGATATTTGTTTTTTTGTTGTTTTTTTTTTTCAGTTTAGCTCTGCTGACAGGGTGTGTTTGATTGGAATTCTACTTTATCATTTTCAATCATTATGAGTCTTAATGCACTCTGCCAGACCTAATTTAAGCCATCAGAGCACAACAAGATACCCAACTTTTCCTACAACGGTAGTTGCACATTTCTGAGAGGCTTTGATTAATGGGGAGATAATCCTACCAAGTGTGGTGTCGTCAGGGTGATGGGGTCTAACATTCGGACTCTTCCTATCGCAGATCAGAGAAATCTAATATGTTTGATTGGCTTGTGAGTCGTGCACAGGTCTGATTTTTATGGCTTTTTTTTTACCTGTTTCCACCCAACATCTGTAGAGCTCATAACCGAGACTCTGCCCATTTTACTCCCAATTATCCCCTTTTAAAAGCTGCCATTACCCATGAGTAATGGAGTGTGACTGTGACCTGTGATCAGTATGCATACAGCCACTCTTTTTTATTAATTCCTTTTAGTCCCAAAGTGGATTATTTTTGTAGCTTTGTCAGAACACTGAGGCACAAACAGATGATTGGGCCATCTGATCTGGATGTCATTCTAGTCTGAAAACATCTGGATCCTCCTACAAGAGCTTGAAAGTGTTATTGGTTTCCCTACTGGACATTGTTACTTCTGTGTCCCAACCTCTGGATGGATGCATGAATAAAGAGAAATGTGGATATATATGTGATATGATTGGATATTAAAATTTATAGACCAAAACAAGTCAACAGGAACACACTTTTTATTCACATTTATCAAATCAGTGCTTAACGAAATATCCATTATTGTTTTTTGTTTGATACATTTTCTTCTTAAATTGTTAATAATCTAAGGTCGCACTTGAAAAATTTGCGTCAGATCCATTCTAGAAGTGTATCTATACCAAACAACTGAAAATGGTTTACCAAAGAAATCAATGTCCTCCTTTCTCAGAAACCTGCTGCAAACTTGTTCAGATGTCAGATTTTTTGTGAGCGACTGCATATTTTTTACACCAAGTTTTTTTTTTTTTTATAGATCACATAATTTGGATGGAATTTGGCATATGCAAGTTTCAGGCTCTGCTTACTGCATACTGTAACTTTATCAAGGAGACCCCTTGCCATCTTTTAAATGCACTGTGTAAATAATGTTGCAAACCTTCTTCTTTGAATGAGACATGTTTGTTTTTCTGTTCAGGTTATACTTTCTGACCCATGCAAAACCAGCCTGGTTCCTCACATTATGCATGGAAATCAGAATGTAAATATGGAGTCTGCTTTGACTTTCTCTTGTGTCTTTATCTCTCCAGATTGAGAACATAGATGCTTGCCTGAGTTTCCTGGCAGCTAAAGGAGTCAACATCCAGGGTCTGTCTTCAGAAGGTAAGCAGACATTTAATTCATGACTCCAGCAGGTTTTATTAATTCCACTACTATAAAGTAGTGTAAAGTAGCATATAAAGTCTCAATAAAACTATATTTAAAATCTTACTGTTTTCTCTGTCTGACCCTCAGAGATCCGAAATGGGAATCTGAAGGCAATCCTTGGCCTGTTCTTCAGCTTATCTCGTTACAAACAACAGCAACAGCAGGCTCAGCGACAGAACTCCCAGCCTGGCTTCGCACCAACGTCCCAAACCCAGAACACACATTCAATACTGAGCCAGCAGAGCAGCGCTCCGGCACAGCTCAGCCATTCTCCGCATGGGACTCCCGCCCTCACAGCGCAGAAAGCAGCACAGGCCGATATGCAGTCCAGGTGAGCCTTGTTGGCTAAATCCATGCAGTTTAACCACAAGGCAGAGTGTATCAATCTGTTTCACTTTCTTCAACTTTCATCTGTTGAAATCCATTATCTTGGCATTTCTATCTTCTTGCTCACATTTCATGTCATTTCAATTTCTTAACCTGACTTGTCTCCCCTGTACCTTCCATATCTCCTGTTTCTTTTTTTTCTCCTCTAGGGATGCTTGTCAGAGTAAACTTCTCAAGTTTTCCATTGGTCAGAAAAAGAGCTCTAGGTCAGCTTCACTTGCCCTTCTGATTTATTGCCCCTTTGTTTCTTTCCTCAACCACAACTCCTATACCAACCCTTCTCCTTGAATTAGAGAGCTAGAAATTGCCTCTAATCAAAGAACTTCTTTTGACTTTTAATGAGTCCAAATGGTGTTTCTTATTTGTCTGTGATTAAGGGCAATCTCTGCTACAAGCATGATCAATAATGCATGAGTGATAGTGCTCAGCAAATAGGAACTAAAGCTCCAGGCTCCACTTTCAGATGGACGTTGACTGTTTCTGGCATCACGCCTCATTTGGCAAACCTGCTAAATGGGCTGTAAAAGACCTTCAGATAACCTTCAAGTTAGTTGGTTGGTTTGGTTTCCTTTACAAGAACGTCCTCCGTATAATGTGACATTAATAATTAACACAGAATCTATGGCAGGAAGTGTGTATTTAAAGTGTGTATTGTATTTAATGTGTGACAGAAAACTTGCCTGTGTTCTGTTCATTCTGCACCAACTGACATTATGCCAGTTTTTCAGCATGCGTTTCACTCTAATGTAATAACCTTCCTCAAAACTGAATGTAAGATGTGAATTTTGCATGCAGCCCATTCCAAACTGTGATTTGCTGTCTCTACCTCCTGGGGAAACGAGGGGCTTACAAAGTGTTTCAATGCCTCCATCATCTGGTGAACTTGTGTAACTACACTGGGAAGAGTTGAGATGGCAATGCTGTAGTATTCTAATAGAAAACACCTTTCATTTGTAAACTTTTAATCAAAAAAATAACATTTTGCAGACATTTTTTAAGTAGAAAAATGATCTGCTTTTTAATTTTTGGAAATATGTTTTTACTTTGTTTGAAAGGTTAAATGTTGCCATAATTACTTTAACTATTATGTAATATAATTGAATATCTAATGTCAAGCAGCACCTTCAATTAATCATTGTGGTAGTACAAATAGTATCCTTATCATAAAAAGATGAAAGGATTATTTTTTATTTCAAACTATTCTAAACTTTTGTTTTATTGTTTCCTACTTTATGAATTATAAAATACATAAAAGGTTATTAGATGAGGAAAAATAAAATAGTGCACTGAAGAACTTATTAAAAGGACCAAATATGTTTTTTTTTCTTTATTTCATTTAAACAGAAAAGAAAACATTCAGTAGTTGCACTTGTTTAGCATAATAACATTACAAAGTCAATACGACTAGTTATGTTTCACTAGTGGTATTTCCAGTCCGCACTGATCAGTGTCTATCAGATAGTGGTTAAAGGAAGCGATACTAGTGAACCAGAGACAGATGGACTGATGATTGATTCATTTAAAAAACATAGGCTGTTCCTAATGATTGTTCCAACAGGCATGTTCACTGTACCATAGATCGCTGATACTGACTGAAAGGTGTGAGAATACGCAGAGTATTTCAGTTTATTGTCTAAGAGCCTTGACATTTTAGGGTGCCCATTATAGATGCAAAAATCCAATTTTTCCTTATCCTATCTGATACCATACCTGGGTTGAGCACACCGGCCAATATTTGCTACAGATTCGATTCAACCGTTGAATGAATTAACCAAATATCTTTTCATGTGAGTGAAGGCTTTAGTCTTAACATTTTTTTTAAAAAAGGTAACAAATTACCATAGATGTGGATGTACTTTACTACATTAACATGTTGATTCACTGATAATATCAAATATTAGTTTTAGTATATTAAAACACAAAAAGACTGTTTTATTTCTGATAGTTCTTCTGATAGTTTCTGGTAGTATAGATTGTCATGATTGTAACTTTAAATGCTATAAAGATAAAGATAATGGGTTAAATCCTGGGAGAAGTGAACCCAAGCTGCAGACTTTTGAACTGATGCCAAATCCAGTGAGGAATGGCATGAGACTGACTGGTCCGGGCAAAAGTGAATGCCAAATGATCTTCGACTTCCTCTGTCTACATAATGAGATTAAAGACACAGTTCCTGGCTGAATAACTGTCAGTAAAAATGATCATTTTGCTGAAAATTAGCTATTATAACCAGCATGTGAGCTGAGTGAGAGAGCTCTAATCTGCTTACCAACACTCTCATCTCGGTCTCAGATCGATGATGAAGATGCTGTTTCCACAAGTAAATAGCTTTTCATTAAGAAGCTGTGAGCCACAGAGTAGTGAGATTACAGTCTGACTTCTAGACCTCACTAAAGACATCCAATAGACGTACAACATGGGATCATTCTTTCATTGCTGTCCTTTAACTGGTAGATTTAGAGGCTTTTTGTCCCATGATCCATGGGAGGAATGAAAGGAGTTGTGCAAACAATCTGAATCTGGCAGAAGGCCGTTTCACAGCCAGACCCAGTGTCCATGACATAATGTACACTGGTGTATGAATGAATGACTAAACCAGAACTAGGAAAGGAGACGAGAGCTGGGCTTACAGTCCAGACTTTTTTTTAGAATTGTGTTTTTTACAAAAAGATTTTGTTTGCAAAAAAGAACCTTAAAAGGTAAAACTCATTAAAATTAAAATGATCAAAACTCTTTATGGTTTATATTTGTCGGGCTCTGGGCTTTATCTGTTGTGGGGTTTTTTGTGTGCGTGTTAAATCACAGGAGTTATATTTTACCTCCCTTATGAAAGCTGAAATTTCTCTCCCATTTACCATTCCCACCCCCTCCTTCCGTCATTTTGTTTACTTTGTTTTATCCTGATCTCCTCCTGTGTTCATCAGACTTCCCGGCCCATCAGCAAGGATGTCCACTGCTGGCAGTGACATCCCTCCCAGAGGCTCGGGCAGCGCTACTGGGAACAGGAGGAGCCAGGGCTGCAGTGACAAGGCCAAAGCAAGTTTATATCTGAACAAAGGTAGGCCTAACATTCTTCATGATCAAGAGTGCCAATAAGTACATGTAGAATGAACTTTACATATTGAAGTCATGGCAGAAAAGCTTTTACACAGTTTTTAAACCTAAGATAATCTACATTTAAGTTAAATTTCAATTCTTAAATCTATCTAGTGTTTCATATTTTGCTTTTTACTAAATTCCCCCAAAACAAGTGTTAAATACTTATCAATCTTTGTGGTTATATTTCATCAGACATTGAATTCATTGGAGTCTTTGAATTGTTTAATCACCAGCTTATTCATGAGTGATATATACTGTATCTCTAGGCTCTGTGTTCTTTAATATTTTGTCTGCCTTAACAATTTTCTTAAATTGTTTAAGATCTGTCGTCTTTCTCTTCTTAGACTGTAACCCATCGTGCAGAAGTGTCTCTGAATGTGGGATTTACTGTAGAAACTGAAAAATTCTGTTTCAAAAATTACAGCAAACATTACTTTCTTTTAGCAAAATACAAAAGCATTTTAAAAGGGTCAAAGAAAATCCCCCCTTCAGGGTGATAATGTGGAATTATTTTCATCCTGCAGTACAAATAAGGAGGGTTAAAAAAATAGCCTCAAACCCTACTTTAATTCTCAGAGACCTTTCTTGAAGTGAGACACACCTAGCTCAATCTGTGACTGAGCAGAAGTGAGGTGTTTGCATTGGGATGGGTCATTCTGTCTGCTAAAATCGTCTTCAAGTGTTTATTTTACTTGCTTAGTTTTGTTCCTAGCAGCACTCATCCCAGTCACATTATTAAGCCAGGAAAGAAAAGCCACCCACATCAAAAGCAAGTTCAGTTAACAGAGGATTTTGTTGTGTGCAAATCACGTAAATGTACCTCTACGTTCCCTGTTGCTCCCCTAAATATATTTCAACACAGGAAGGGATGATTTAAACCAAAAAGTACATCTGATATCAGTGAACAGGTCTTCCCTCTGCTGTATATTTGCATTAGAGTCTTAATTTTATTTCAATCTGCTCCTGGTATTTGGCAGTAGATTTAGTAAAACCGGTGCTTGAGGCAGCCTTTGTAACCATCCAGTGAACCCAACCTTTATTTAGACTTTGTTAGTGTTCAAAGTGAACTCATTACCCTGTTACAAGAATTCTGACCGCCCAGAGAAACAGGCAGTTGTCATTGTGTTAAACAGTGCCAGATTAACGGGGCCCAACGCTGTGAGCTGCACTATTACCAGTTATTTTGATGAGTGCTTCCATTGGAAATGGGAGCTTTTAACACTGTATACTTGGGAGGTCACATGCTTTTGTAAATTGTTATACCCAGATCAGTAAACATGTCTCAGCAGAATCAGGCATTAAGGGGATCCAAAGAACCTTTTAAAAATATTTATTTGCTGTAAGGTACTTTGCATTAAGTCACTGTTTGTTTGGGAAGTGGTATTATGTTGTTTTTAGATATTGAACCTGTTTATACAAAGATTACTGTATATTAGATCCCTTTGAAGAAACCCTGTTTGTTCAATTCTGATAAAGCAATGGTAGTTTGCTGAAAGATTTCAGCTTTAATTCTAAATAAAGAGAGCTTTTGTTCATAAAAGTAGCAGTAAATAATGCTGGCTGCTTGTAAACACTTGTGTTGGGGTGAGGGACTGTTAACGGTCAGCTGATGGGTGAAGCATGAATGAAGCAGATGATCTCAATTACCTGTAAAATGTTTGTAGTTCAGTCTTGGTGCAACTAGAGCAGCACAGTGAAAATACATGAGAATGTCTATGGGGCTCCAGGAAGGGTTTAGATAGATGTCCACAAAGTGCATTTAGTCAACACTATCAGGAGAAAAGGAGTAAAGAGCTCCAGAAATCAGTTGAATATTTTAAAGTTTTGTGGTTTTTCTGTTTTGAATATAAACCTTTTGTAATTCAAGTACAGAGTGAAGTCTTTCTGAAGATACAAAGCTTTGTACATTTAGAAACCAAATAAAAACAGGCTATTCCAGGATTGTTCTCCGTTTTGCTCCATCCCTCTTTTCATCAGCTCCGTTTCCTGTTAAGGTAAAGCATGACCTCATTATGATGCTGCCACCACCTCGTTTTACTTGTTGGAATAACATGTTCAGGGGTATTTTCTGCCTTTGTTTTCCACTACAAGTCTTTAGCTCAATAAATTGCTTCTCCTACCTGTTTTTTGGCAAACTCAAAGCTGGATTTCTTATTGCTTTCTCCCGACATGAATTCCTGTCTCCGTAGAGCCCAGGTTTGTGTAGTCTGTGTAGACTTTAACCCTGAACTTGGATCCTTGACCTGGTGTGTTTTAGTTTGATGTGCTGATGTTTTTTTGTTGTTGTTTTTTAAGGATAGCAGAGAAAAGCAAAGCTGAATACAAGATATACACCACAGTTTTGAGGATTTTGTTCCTAAATAATGTTGAAGCCGTTTGTCCTCCTTCCACTTGACAATGGCATGCTTTATTTTGTTAGATTAATATGTTGAAATTAAATAACGTGCACTAACTTTTTTTTATGACATAGCAAAAGTAAAACATTTTCAGAGGTATGAATAATTTTGCAGAGCTCTGTATTTATTAACATAAACCACAGAAGCCTGTTTCCAAACCAAACTCCTCCCCTGTCATGTCTTTGGACCTGACTCCCCCTCCCTTCTGGCCTCCCTCTCTGGTTGCCTGGCCACAGTTTGGGTCTCTTCACTCCTATGCTGTCCATCTCCTTTTTTTCTTTACTTCCCTGCTTGATATCTGCAGCACCTACAAGGTTTGTCTACTTCAACTTCTAAATCAACTCCTAGTAGAGACAGAAAGGTTCTTTAACCAATTAGAATGATTCGTGTTAAATATGGTTGAGGATCGGGTTAGCTGTAGTTCTGTCAGGTTTTATGTTTTCTTATCTGGCATAACAGCCAACTTATAATGGTGTCTTTTTGTTGATTTTTTTTTTACGGTAGTTTTTAAATGTTAGTTCTAAATGCATTTCTAAATCTTTGCTACTGCTGGTTCAGATGTTCAGAGAAACTGCAGAGAGCTGCTCTGTGTCAGTGGCTGTGACAACAGAATCAAGTCATGCTACCAGGCAGAGCCACAGTACAGGACCACTTCTGAATGTCCTCTTCTGCTCTGTGTTAATATGAGCTGACAGAATATGGGTGTTCACTAATTTACACTAAGCAGAGGGGGGGGACCCGTGTGTCAGTGCATGTTTCTGGGGGAGCTTGGATGTGTGTTGCTTTTTACTGAATGAATAGCTTTCTGATAAGCTAAAGCTTCACTGTTTAAGTTTATTTGTGTGAAGAACCTGAAAAATTTAAAAAAAAAAAAAAAAAAAAAGAAACAAAAAAAAAAAAGCTCCTCACAAAAGCTTCCTGTCCCTCTCGCTTTTTGGAGCACAATGAGTGATGCCTTCTGAAATCAGACCGTGATATCAAGTAAACACCTGCAGCCTCAAAATGAAGCGTCAATGAATGGGTCAGTGAATTCAAATACTTCTCATTTCTCCTCGTTCTCGGTGCAGCACATTTAGCCTCCCTGTGGGTCCTTAATTGAACAGATGTTTTAGTTTGGATAAACTATATGGATTGATGATTTTTAGAATGGACAATATGACTCACCACCAGGGGTGCTGTTCCGTCGGAGTAAAACTTTCTTCTTCTACATGCAGCCAACTTCTACGAGCTTCTGCTCATAGTCTTATTATGTGAAGGAACAGGCTGATGCATATGCATCAAACATTTGTACATGTTCCCTGTATATGTGTGTATGTGTGTGTTTTCACAGGGGTCTGCCAGAGCTGGGAAGTAAATTAGTAGCTTGTTTTCTCAGAACTTGACATCTTGTGACTGGTGCAATCATGAGAGAGGCTGGCAGACTTTTTATCGGAATCATATCAAGCATGTCGGTGGATGCTGCCTTTATTGCATCTACTGTTTGTTTTCCATCCCACGCTGCTCTGCAAATGTCATGCTTTTCATTTTAAAGTTCTACAGATGTATATAGTTAGAATAGATTCATGTTCAGACATGTAAGCAATGAACGGTTTGAGTTTTGACACTGTAACATTGCAACCCTTTTCTCTGAGCAGACTTAAAGCCATACTCAAAGACACTTAAGTGTGGCAAGCCATGAAAAGAGCTTTAAGACGGATTTATGTGTGATTTCTTGAGAGGATTTGATATTGTCATATTGTTGTGAGCAGAGAACGCAGCTGGACTGACCCAGACTTGAAGGATTCACAGAGGAGGTAGAAAAAGGTCTGCTTTTCATTTTAGTCTCTAATCACTGCAGCAATTAAGCAGTTAAGCCAAACACTTAAATTCTTTCAGCATGTTTCCTAAATAAGTCAACTCAACCAGCAAAATGAACAAATGTGACCAGTGTAATTTGAGGGTTTGGCCCAAGGCTGCACAGGGTCATTTTATAAGTGACCTGTTCTCTAAACCAGCTAGGAAATAATTTATTTATCTTGGAGGGAAACTGCTTCCTTCTAGGCTATTTTTGCAGGTAATTGAAGACAAAAAAGACATATAAAGAAGGAAAATCTGAAGTTTTTATTAGAATGAGGCACTTGTTGTTCTAGGCTATTGAATAAGATAAGCACACTTTTTTTTAGCACCATTTATATAAAGAGGCAATTGTAGTTGCTTCTAGAAAAATTGAAAAATTAAAGAAAAAATATATGCATGATAGAAATTCAAAAACAAAATTAAGAATTATTTAAATTAATCGGTAAAGTGTTAAAATAAGACCAAAATTAGCTTCGAAATTATAAGATTGAACCAAATAACTCTAATAGGAAAGGTCCAGGAAACAATCAAGTTTCAATCTTTTATTTAAAAATACTTCCATCTGGAAACTTTTTGGCATTTCTAATTAATAATTAGTTATTATTATTGTCTTTCAGTCATGATTATGGGATTAACTGTAACAAAGCAGAATTGAAATGCGTCAATACTAAAACAAAGGTTGGATCGTGGCAGAAATTTAAGTCATTAGAAAAAACTTACATTTCTTAGATTTTTTAACGAAAAACGTCAATCTAAAATATAAACCAAAAGAAATTGTGTTTACTCCACCTAATGGCCACTTCATTATTTCACTTGAGACCAATAAACCGGGAAAGTATTTCAAGAGTTTTCACTGGAGGAGATTTTTAAAGCTGAGAGCCAATAAGAATTCAACATATTTTACTGTTACTTTTGACTCAAGACTTTGGAAGACTACATTTTTTCCTGACATCAACCAAACTAGAGCATTCCAGTTCTTCTCACTTAAACTTCAAGTCAAAAGCCTCTCCATGCCCTTTGTCTCTCTATTCCTTTCTGACCCAAAGTCCAAACTGACCCAGTTCTGTTAATGCATGGACTTTCCCGCTGGCCCACATCAAAGCTTCATTCACCCCAGACCTGAACTGTGTGCCCCCTTATTCTCCCTCTCCCCTCGATGTGGTTCCCTTCTTACTCAGCTACCACCAATAGGAAGCCGACTATTAGAAACCTGACCCACTTTGTTGATAGCTAACTACTAGCGCATCTAATTGGGCCCTAATTACTTCCTAATGGCTGCTTTGTTTCATGCTGCTCACATTAAATGCTAAAGAGGAGAAGGGAAGGCTGCTTTGTTAGAGTGGACTTCCAATTAATACATGAAAGAACTGGAAATATGAATGAAGAGAAGATCTGATGAAAATGGTTAACAGGTTCTTCGGGCCATCAAGGCACTGTT
>JAUZNJ010096691.1:0-21746 GCA_034780135.1 Jordanella pulchra
TTCCTTAGATAGAAAACTTTTAACTAATCTGTCTGTGTGATTTGAATGAACTGTCTTTGTGAAGTGCCATGAGATGATGTGTTGTGATTTGGCGCTATATAAATAAACTGAATTGAATTGAATTAACTCGAAGGAGCAGGAGGAGAACCGTCGGTTTATCTTCTCTCTCTCTGCTGAGGCCTGATGCTTTTAGCTTGTTTTTCTTCCCGCCGACCCCGAGGCTGAGAGCTCTGCGGGGGGGCGAGAGGCTAGATTAAGGTTTTAATGCGAGTGTTTTTCTTTTCTCGACATGCGCTACAATCATCTGAGAGTCCAGAGTTAAACGGCAAAGGTTTTCATGAACTAGAAGGAAACTTCTCTGTTCCAGTTTGTTCTGGAAACAATAACAGCAGGGGATCAAAACAAGTTTGTTTTACATCCTTTAGTTCCCATCTGTCGAGTTCGGCAGCTTGTTCGGATCAGACATAAATCAAACCAACACAGGACAGAAAGTTAAACGTAAAATAGAAACTTTAAGACACATCCGGCCATCAGATTCTAGACAGGGATGTAGGCAGACGTCCATCCAGTTGAGTTTTCTGTCTGCTCCTGTTAAAGTTTCCTGTTAGGATCTTTGGTTGGTGACTCAGAAGGTTGATGGGTAACAGACTGACTGAAAGCTCCTGGGCTGGACTGGCCATGTGACCCACCCGATCTTAACCGTGTCCAAGGTGTGGCAGGGGGTCCCGTACACCGGCACCTTCCCCATAATGAACATCATGACTTCAGCTCTCTGGTAATCTGGCAGATTTCCCCCAAAAAACCCTGCAGAGAGGAACAGAGCAATGAGTCGGAGCTCAAACACAACGGCAGCAGTGTTTTACAACTGGAGAAACAGAGCCGCACCGATGGTCTGGATGATGGCGTTCTGGACGATCCGCTCGTCGCTCTCTCTGCCACGGACCGACGACACGCTGCTGCTGGAGTTTCTCCTGGAGCTCTCGCCCAGCTCGAAGTCCACGCTCATCCTCAGGTGTTTGAGCAGAGTGTTGAAGACCTCCAGCACCGTCGGACCTGCCGTCGCACACAGTCAGTTAGACAAGAAAATAAAACCTGAACCACACCCATCGTTTGCACAAAACAAAAGGAATCTGTCTTTGGTTTCTTGCACCGATAAAAGGAACAATATTTATACGCCTGGTGATGAAGGTCCAAACCTGCTCCTCATGCTCCACAGCAGAGTGCTCAGGCTTCAGCTCGGGGCTCAATGGTGCCAAACAAAGTGTAAAAGTAAACAGTTTGACAGTTTAGTTATTCTCATATTTATCGATTTTAAAATATCAAAACAGGCCCTGATTCAATGCATAGTAGTGGCAGCATTATGCTGTGGGATCTTTTTACCTGCAGACTGTAAATATGGTGAAGAAACAACGTTTTTCAAACTTATTTTTTCTTGTCCAACAAATATGAGTTTATTTTGTAACTTTATGGTTTGTTAAATCAATTTTAACATTTTCTTATTGCTCTTTGATCAATAACTGGAGAGATTTGTTGGTATTTATAAACCGAAAATCTGTTTTACTGTCAAAAATCTGAAATAAAAACCCCATTAACCATTAAAACATGTTTATCAAGGACATAGAGCTAAAAAACCAATATAATATTAACAGTAGAACACAAATAATAGAATTCAGAACTAAAACTATAAGATTAGCTGTAATTTCTTTTATGTTTTATCAAAGAAAACACCAATAAACAAGCGTTTGTTTCCTATAGGTAAGTATAGACCAATAATATAGACATAGAATACATAGAAACCAGAATTTTGCACAAATAATAAATAAAAAAATATATATATATTAATGTTTCTGATATAAAAAAATCAAAATAATAAAGATTTATAAATCATTTCTAATCATTTGGATCTTAAAGGCCTTTCTAACTGGGATTTAAACCTGATGTCAGAAACTTAGGATTAATAACAAAAATCCACTAAGCAGTAATAATTGTGCTCTTGCACATTAATGAAGGCAAATCTGGTTAATTGTGAGTTTCAAATAATCTACTTGCAGCCAAACAGAATACTGGATGTTCCCTGGTTCTGGTGAGCAGTCGATGCATTTGGTCCAAAGATTTAAAGTTTAAACATGCTCCACATTTATTCCAACTAAATTTAGTCGTGTAACAAGCAGACACCTGCTTCAAGCTGCAGAAAGGTGCAGCCAGCAGTAACAGCAAGTCTAATTTATTCTGCCACCGAAAGCAACACCTCAGATTATCATTTAGTCAGCGCCGCCTGGTTCACCCCTGTGGCCCCGTGAGGCTTCAGTGCTGTAAAAATGAGCTACACTAAAAAAGGATTTTAAACGCCGACAGTTCCAGAGTAAAAACCACAAATCAAACATTTCACCTGAGGGAAAAACGCTGACATAACCGGCTTGTTTTGTGAGACTAATCTACAGCAAAGACTTTGTTAACAGATCACCTACGAGCCAATATCAGCTATCACAGCACGACTAGAGTCTGCAGCTCCCCACATTCTGACTGCGTTTAAAAACCTACAAAGGAGGAGGGACCAGACGAAACGAAGACAAAAATCACTTTCAGAACCTGAAATTATCTTGAAGCAGAGTTTTGGTAGTTTTATTTTCTAGGAGAACTTTAATCATCAAAATAAACCCAAATACTTCAATCTGTGGCAGAAATCTTTAACTAATCCAACCCAGTCAGAGCGCAGCTTTTAATGCAGCCTTTAAGGGTTGAATGGATGGTTTCCTCTGGTCACTCCCTCTGTTATTAAACTATTAAGTGGGATTTTAAAGGGACACTTTATTAGGAACCTGGCATCAACACAAATCATTTCCTGCATCCTTTCTACCAGAGAGAAAGTGGATGCTATAACCAGGTTAACTGTTTGTTTGCTTGAATGTTGGTTTGAAGTAAAAGCATTGAAGGTTTAACTTTTTAAAGTTCAAACTTTTGAACAAAAATGAAGACATAAAACATTGAAATGACAACAAAAGGGATTTTGATGAAAATAATAGTCGATTTTAATTCAAAGAGGAAGTTTAGTGAGAAGGAGATTGAATAAACAGAAAACAAACAAAAAAACTGAGCAAACAGGCTAAAACGCCTCCAATCCTAAACTGTTTGCACATTTAATCATCAACCAAACGTTCCCAGTCCTAACGTCCGGTGTAGACTCCACATTTCCTAAGCAGAGGGAACATAGCAAACATTTAAATGCTGGAAACCGTTTTCCATGGAAATTTAGCAACAAACGTCAACTAAGCATCCAAGGAAAAGGACCCCTACATTTATGTTGTGTCTAAATATTTGATATAAAGGCATTAGCTGGAAAGTTAGCCTCTAATGTGGGAATCGTGAAGATTATTTCCTAACTGACCCAATTATCTCACATAAAACCAAATCTTGTCTTTTCAGCCTCATTCCACCAACTGGTGAAGAGTCTGGAACTAAATGGATGAATTCTTTGACTTTTTCTTTACTGGTTTCTATAAAAACGATCACGTTTTAAATCTCCACCAGTTTTCTCTTGCATGTATCCCAGTATCTCTCGGTGCTGCTTTGACACAAGACTAGAAAACTAGAAAATAAAAGCGACCATGGACTGAGAATCTCCTCCTGCTGCTGGATGACAAGGAACAGACAAGCAACACTGCTTCAAAGTTGGATGCCTTTAACTGCTGTTGACAGCTAGCTAAAACTACATAAAAATCTACTTAAAAAGAAAAAAAATAGAAAAGTTTAGCGATGGACCAATTCCTAAAATGAATCAGGACAAATTTTAGGGATTTTTAAATCACGGACTCTTTTATGTCTTCAGTTTTGTTTCCAACAGGATCCAGTATGCAGCGTCTATAAAAGCTCTAATTTTTTCAGACTCGTTGATGTCAGGTGAGTAACAGGAAAAGCTGCAGACCTTTTTAATCCAACCACACCGTATGTGTTACTGTACCGAGCCAAAGGTTAGGAGGAGTCGGGTTTTCACTTTCAAAGTTGAACACATCACTTCCTTTAGACTCCTGGATCATTCCTGTCCACAAGGAGGTTTGTTTTTAATGTTTCCCAAACACACAACCACATACAAAACAAAGTTGAGTTTTTGTATAAAAAAAACGATGTTTTTAATTATCTCTTCCAGTTGGAGATTTTCACCTTCATTTAACAACAGAAATATTTCTTCATGGAAAATTAAAATGCTAATTTGTTGTCTGTTAATTTGTTTTTGCTCCTCTGTTCTCGAGGTGATAACCTTCATGCTTCAGAAATATAATTCAATTATAACATCACTTTAGTAAGGCGAACAGTTCGATTCTAAGAGAAATAAACTTGGCTTAGATGTTTGTCGAAATCCTTCATGCTGAGACTGACTGGAGTCTGATTATCTGCATGAAATCATCCAACTTGTTCAAGTTAATAATATGGACTCCAGCTTTGTTTCTGGAAGTTTCCATAACTGCCATTTTGAATAAATGCAAGGCTTTATTTTGCTTTAAAAGTGTCGATCAGCCAACCGTGTTTTCTGACACCTAAATGTCAGATTGTTTATGAAGCTAAATCCATTAATTTGCCATTTTCTTCTCTAACCGACTGCAGCTAAATGAACCTTTTCTCTCTGCAGAGGAAGGCGTTCCTATTAACACGTCATATGAACCGTGACACTTTCTCCGCCTGGTAACACTGCAGTACATTTAAAAAATGAGCCGATCCTGACAGCCTGAAGGTTTGACACGCATGAAGGAACCGGAACATTTCCTGGACTCACCCACAGACCCTTTAGCAGCGATGGCCACCGTCTCCAGCAGCACCTGGACGATGCCGGCTCTGACCCGGGGCGTGCTCTTGTTGTGGGTGTCCAGGTGGTTCAGAACCTGCTGGATCACGTGGTGAGAATGCTGAGCCTGGATGAGTCAGAGAAAACGACAGAAGGAGAGTCATTTTCAAACTACAGCAGCTTCCTAAAATGATCATTCATGTAAACTTTTGTCTGATCTAATTGTAGTTTGTTAAAGTAGATTTTCAAACAGTTCTGTTAATGTTTGCTTTATGCGTCTAAAGCTGTAAAGAATCAACTTCATAACTTTAGGTATTGAGCTCCTAAACTGTAACTCGTATCCAAGCCTCTTCGTTTTTATTTCCCCAAACCTACTGATACATATTTAAATATAACAACAAGAGAAGTAAATGAAGGGAAACTAAACCCGATAACAACCTGTTTTTTGTCTCCAAATCAGGAAGTTGAAACCAGAAATGCTGCATAAATAAAAGCTTAAATGCAAACCTTATTTCCTTCTGGTCACAATCTTAACATGGGACATGTTTACCTCCACCAAGGAGGTTACGTTTTTAGTTGAGTATTGGTGTGTTTGTCCATCCATCTATTTACCGGATAATTTGAAAAGTTATGAACAGATTTTAATTTCATTTTTACCAAAGGTGCACCTCAGTCCAAGGAACAATCCATTAGATTTTGGTGATGATCCACATCATAATACGGATGCAGGGATTTTTTAACATTATTTGGTGGAACAAGCAGTTCCTCCCTGAACCAGAGGGTGGCAGCAGTGACTATTGACAGCTTCAGCATCAGACTTGAAAGAGTCCAGAAGTATTAGACCGACGACAAAACTACAGGAAAGGTGAGCCATGCCTAACTGGAAGTCTCAATCTGCTGATCAAAGAAGAAAGCAGAATGAATGAAGGAGGTGAGAGCAGAACAAACACCAAAGGCTGCAGATACACCCTGTGCCTTATTTATAAAAGGATTTTAAAGTAATTGTTACCAAAGCTGCACCTCATGCCAAGGAACAGTTCATTAAAATTTGGTTTTGATCCAGATCATGTGTTTTAGCTACAGGTTCAAGTCACAATAAGAGGCAAATGTTGCTGCTTGGCAAAGGTTTGCACTCTAAGAGAGCTTTTCTAGTTCATAATATTTCCTTCATTAGGTTTTAATTTTACACTGAAACTAAAATGCTTTGATTGGGTTCACCTCTGAATCACAACCAAGTATTGAGAACCGGATATCTTAGGAGAGATAAACTAATGAAGCCGAGTTTTCCAGAGAAATGTTCAATCCCTCGGTACATTCTTATCATTTATCAAGATTAGCCTTAATCTGTGAATTTATGGAGAAAAGTGGAAAGACAGCAAAGAAAAGAGCCCAGAAACCTCCATGACTCCACTTAACTATTGTTCAGCCAAAAAGGAACATTGGACCTGGACCAGGCTTCTTTTAAACATGTTGAATAAAGTTTGGGTTTTGTTGCTGCAGAGGATGTTAGATCAATGGAGGGAGCTGAAGTTCAAGGATGGTAGTTGTTCCTCTTATCTGGTATTAAAAACTAACCCCATGAAAATCTTTGAGGGTTTGAGGAATATCGAGCTTTAAAGTCTTTAATCAGCTGCTCATTCTTTGCTGATCCAGGTTCTGATTGTGATGGCATTTTTTCTTTTTTACTCAAAGTGAAAACATCCCTTTTCTTTTCTCTAAAGGTGTTGCTGATTACAAAGCACCATCCTGAACCGCGTCCTCTGGCTATGAGAATAACAATCAATGTTTGCCACAGATTCTGGGATTGATTTGCTGTGAAGCAGAGAGACGAGCTGAAGGTGATGACTTCAGTCACCAAACGTTACTCCGTCTCCTGCTCTTACTGAAAGCTCTGTGTGAAACGGACCTCACAATGTCATCAGCCTCTGTTTTTAAAGATCGATTTCATCTTGGTAAAAACTGAGAATTGCTGCAGATCCCCTGGAGGCAGAATGGTTTAAAATACCCTCAGACACACAGGAGGCACAGATGGAAAATACAAACTAAACTCTAAGAGCCCATCTAAAAGAGCAGCGACACGAGGAGAACGGGGGTCAAAGGGCTGATCTTTGTCTGCATAGCACCATCTTTCCCTGGAGTCCCAACATTGACTCCAGAACAAACCAATGAACTCCTCCCAGTGTTTTCCTCCCCTGTAGAAACTCAGAGGAGAACCTGGAAGAGTTGACGCCATCACTGCTAATGCTGAACAAGTTCTGATTAAATTCACACTGGGTCAACATTGCAAGTCTTAGCTTCCTATGAGATACAGGGTCAGTATAAAGGAAGAACCCTTGGTGCACGTCCATGTCTAAGCCGGCTGTCCTTTTCAAACACTTGTCTGTCTGACCGAAGAGGATCAGACCCAGAGCTCCGATTAAAGGGATACTGAGAAACAATTTCTCTTTTTCACTGCCTGCATTTATATATGTGTTACTAATGGTTTATTATTAGCTCTAATAATCAGATACCTTTTCAATAGCAAAGAATTCTGTAATAGTTTATACATATACAGGCTGGTTACCTGTTCAAAGCGCCATGACACTTCGCCATCTTGAAAGTACAGACAGCAGTGAGGGACAAAATAGTGCTAATGTGCAAAATAACATTTCTCCTTCCTGGGAGTTCAGTGTGATTGAGAGGCGGTGGTGAAGATCATTTGGAGACGCTAACCTTACAACTGAAAGTCTGCATTACTGCAGCACAATGCAGGAGCAAGTAGGTAGCAGCAGCACAAGAAACGGTTTCACCATCCCAAGAAAGAAAAAAGAGAGAACTTGAAAGATGACAAAACCTGAGACATTTATAAACAAAAAAAGTTTGGAAAAAATGTGAAAGAAGCTAAAGAAGGAGAAAGATTTTAAAAATGATGAAGTAACCATGTGTCTCTTTGACAAGTGATTGAACTGTGCTGCCTAAATGATCATGAAGCTAACTTTTTCCATTTGGTTTAATTAGACAAAGACGTTTGTTACCATGGAAGCATAACAGTAGATGCTGCAAACATATGCTGATCCTATTGGTACAGAGCTGTATGTTTACGTGGTTCATTAACTTTTAAAGCTCAGTAAATGCTAGCTTTTTGTCACAGTAAATACCGGCCTGTAGAGACGCACTTTATGGTTACATCTGTGTTGTCAAAGCTTTTTGACACACAGAGGCCACCATAGATGTAATATGTATTAGAGGCAGTGATTTGCTATTGTTTGGTGTTCGTTTGAGTGAAATACACAAATTTCACCGCTAGATGGCAGTAATTCTTACACATTTAAAGATGAGCGCTAACTAAGCTAGAAGTTCTTGTTGGGCAACAAAACGGATACGACACCTGATCAGACGTAAATTCAGTTCTCTGATAACGGATTTAATCTAGAGAGGTGAGGAGCGTGGAGCTTTTAGGGTGAATTATGAGAGCTAAGCTAACATCAGCTCTACTGTGAACCTGCTAGAGGCAGGTAGCTAAATAACATTCAATCTTAACTTTATGTTCATAGAAAAAAAACATTAAGTTAATCAGAGAAAACAAACTAAGAAAACAACTATTGTTTTGTTAAACAATTACTAGTAAACCCCAAAAATGAAAAACAGGCAACTTTAACAAGCCATCTCTCTTCTCTGAACTTAAAATGGTCTCAATAAAATAACTTCAGTTAAAGTCATTATGTTTACATAACAAAGACTCATGGTTCTAGATGGATACTTTCAGAGTGGAGAGGTAAACTATAATCCTTCTCCCTTTGTGAGCTTCGTAAATAATCAGCCTTTCACTTGTCATATGTCTAAAATATTCTAATACAAAGTCTTTAAATTGGTTTTTCATTTCCTCAGGATAGAAAGGCAAGAAGCAATGTATGTTTACTTCTTTACCTTTCAAATTCAAACACTGACAGATTTGAAAAACACTCCAGAAGGAAAAAAAAAAAAATCTGAACTTATATCCTTATTTTGTATTTTTTATTAACTGAGGGTGTGTAGAGGGTTTCATAGAAGTTACCTGGATGGAGTACATGATGATTCTGAAGCAGGACACTGCAAACTCATTGGGGTCCCACAGGTGGTGATGGTCCAGGTGACTAAAAACAGAAAGTAAAGAAAAACATCATCTTGAATCAGATTTTGTACTAATTTTTGAAGGAACCAAAGAATGTATCCAAATATACAAAACTACCAGAGGTATAGAGTTTGTGGTGCTAAAAACATCCAATCCAGCCAGTTAATGAAGCAATATTAGTAAATAAATAAAAAGAGAAAATAATCTTTATTAATTGATTCATTTTCATTCTTGTGCCAAAGCTAACTCTTAGTTATATTTAGTTTTTAAATTTGATTGTTTTAGGGTTGCAGCTCACTTTGATGCCAGATGGTTCACATTTTTCATGTGTTATGCTTTTGATAAACATTAAAGCGTTTAAATCTGAACCAACAGACATGGAAATCTTCAACAGGTTTTATAGAAGAGCGATTATTCTTAAGACATGATGCAACCAGGAAAGGTTTCCATTTAAATAAAACAATCATAGATTCCAGAGCTATAATGATGCACGTCTGCAGTTTAATGAAACAATAATTCTCCTGTAGGGAGACGGGCAATAATAGTTGGCTATAATAAGACCATGTAGGGGAGGATCGGGTCCATGAGCTGCAGATCAAATCCCTTCCTTCCCACTGCTGCTCTCTGGGGACTTTCACCAGGAACCTGTTACTTCCACCAGAGCTGTGAGCTAAACCCTCCGAACAACAAACTGTTTGGTGCAGGAAGAAGATGTGAACGACAGGAAGGTGGAGACGGATGAACAGAGTAAAGAATAAATAAAAATATACAGGAGGAGGAGGAACCCGTTATATTGTCTGAAACAGAAACACACAAAGCTGCAGCAAGCATGCAGTAGCAAACAGCAAGCTGGACAAGAAACAACTATACAAGTTATTTAAAGGAAGGCCTCATTCTGTCTCTGTTCAAGGCAGAAAACATAGTAAATCCCAACAATCCACTCAGCCTCTATGACCTGCGACTCCTCTGAGACCAGGATGGAAAAGATGGTGGATCTCAGAGACAGATCAGTCTCATTCAACTGGTGTGAACTGAACAAGTCAAGTAAAGATGATTGAGGAACATCCCAGGAGTCCCTCAGAGAACAGTTAGCTCTGTGGAGATGATCATTCCAGAACGAGTGCCGGTTTAAGGTCAGGAAAGAGGCTACTTTAACCTTTAGCTCAGACCCACCAAAGACAGCCCCCCCCCACCGATGTCTGGCTCCAATCCAACCACGTCTTCCTCCTTTATAAAAATGTACATTTACAAGAACTTTTTCTGTTTTCCTTTTCTTGTACATCTGTAATAAAATGCGAGGGGAACAGAAGTGACCTTCCTTGTATGAAGAAACCTGATTCTGAGAACTAGGCTGCCTTCATATAAGCCAGCACCAGCCCAGATACACTCCCACACAGCTTTTATCATCTGTGTAAGCCATCAGCACGCCGGCGATGCTGCCGAGTCTTCAGAAGCTTTCAGGCAGGTAGTTTATAACACCACAGGACAGTTTCCACTTCTTATCACAGCTGCTGTTTTCAATTATTTCAGGACTTTAAGGTTAACCCTTTAGGGACGAGTCAGAGCGGCACACAGAGCCGGAGGCTCACGGAGAATATTTCCACCATCCGTTTTTCTTAATCCACACATCATCCGCCGCCAGACAGAGCATACGGCTCAGAGTCTCTGCCGAACCGAAGGCTCTGCATACTGAGGAGGAACTACCTGAACTAATGAGGCTTTATGTCAGTCGAAACCGTTGCATCCAAGGATGTGATGGATGGGTTTAGTATTAAACAGATAAATGGATCTAAATCCTGAACAAGAACATTCTAGAAGAAAGGTGACGGCAAACATCAGCTTCCTCCTTTCATCCCTGGTAAATATTTACTACATGCATGGAGACTGATTAATGAGAAACAACACAGCGGCCAACAACTGTGAGAAACACTAAGGAAATGCTGAGTCGCCCGTTGCCATGACGATTCCTGCCTTGTCCAGGGAGCAGGGGGAGCCCACAGCATGACTCCTTAAGCCTCATACTAGTGATCACTGTGTGATAACAGGTTGCATTTGAATCTTTTTAAAAGCGTCTGCTGGATATTTTCACATCTTTAATACATTCTTAGTGCTTCATGCAAGAGATCCGACGATTTAAAAAGACATCATTCCACGATATATAAGAATAATAAGCTGGACGGTAAAAGGACTGGATTAGAGTTTGAGTGGGCACATTCACGCCGTCACACTGATGTCATTTGAAAGGAAATCAGAGGATCACAGGGAAAACAGAAAGATCTTGTTTTAAAAGGATAAACTTTGATTAAATCAATTGAAATCTAAATGTAATGTTTGTCACATCATCTTAGGAGACTTATTAAACATTCTATCTAATATAAAATCTAAAGCAGAGATTAAAGATGCATAATTAAAGCATTAAGATCAAATCCAGTCCAAACGATCCAGTTTCTGGTTTTCACAACGTTTTGACCAGTTGATGGTGATCTCTCTGCAGAAACGACTTTAGAGGATATAAAAGCTGCATTTTTTATTGCCTTTCAGCCCTGAAATTAAAAACTAAGGTTAGGGGAGATGATGCCGTAAATATTCACATAAAGTTGGGTAGGAGTTCCTCACTTTTCCAACAGATTTCATTCAGGAAAATTTAAGAGATGGAAAATCTGACAAAACTTCCTCAGATTAAAGGTTTCCCTGGGAAACACTTTCTGATTTCCCACATGTCACAGTTATCAGGTTGTGTCCTTGTCTTCCATCAGGGAAACCTGCAAACACAAGGATATTGAGCCAAGACAATCCAACATGTTGGATGAGCCCTTTATTGCGTTTGTGTTTCCTTATGCTTGTTTTTATATTGTATTTATGCTCCAACAGTGTGAGCTCTATAACGTTGTTGTTAGTAGCTGATAATGTGTTGGTGGAGGTCATGGATTGATGCAGAGGGACAGGATAAGGCCAGCGTTAGGAGCGAGGAGGAAGAGATAGATGAAAAGATGATGGAAGAAGAGGAGAAAAACAAACAGTAGGAAACTTGAGCAAGAAAAAAAATACATTAAGAGAGAGACATTAGGACCAAAACCGAACAAACTCCCCACAGTCCTACACTGCAGCACTATAAGTGTTAACATAGGCTAATACCAATACTGAAGCTAACCTATGATGAATCCCTGGTGTAGTGACTATTTGTCTGAAACACAAATTCAAAAACTTTAAGAAACTTAAAGGTGTTCAAAGAAAAAGTGAATGCAAATCAAAAAGTCTCCTGATGCACCGTGGATTCTGGCTTATGGAGTCCAAAAAAATATAAACAGTCAAAATTCACTTCTGTGTTTTATTCCATATTAAGGCAAACAACTCGCCGGCTTCTGCTGCTTCTCCTGCTCAGATTCCTGCACCGGTTCTCCCACTGATTGACTGACTGCTGATAACTGCCTGACTGGATAGACTGGTTACTGGTAAAAAAAACATTTGACCAGCACGTGCTACATAAAACCAACCTATTTATACCGTGAAATTAAACAAAAATTCTAATTGTAAATCAACAAAAAATAAGATGCTAGATGCTAACAGTGGTAGGAAGTTTCCTTTAGATAAACTAGTTGAAAGTATCTCATATATCCTGCCGTTTAGAGGAGCTATTTTTAAAGAACATGTTTGTTCAGTGTAGAGACAGAGAGGAGCCTGAGGTTGCTTCAACCATCATCTTGTAGCTGCAGTGATGAAAGATGTCAGATGCAGCTCAGCTGGCGGCTGATTGATTGATCACGGTGCTGCTTCACGGTCTCTAATCGGAGCAGAACATCACTGCTGTCTGACCAGACACACCTTTTCTTCCCTTTTTGTTTTCCTAATGATATATCAGCAGAGTGAGTAAACCAGGTGGTGATGCTTTTTTATTTGACCATTTTGAGAGAAAAAGAATAAATGTATGTTAAAGCAGCATTTGAGCTTAAAGGGAGGTGAGAAGGCTACAAAGCTCCAAACATTCAGCTGAAAAGTGAACCAAAAATCAGGTATTAGACTGAAGAAAAAGACGAGAAAAGATGAAGCAGCGCAAAGGGAGGAATAAAAGAAAGGGAGAAGAGAAGGTGGAGGAGAGCTCTACAGAGGACTGAAAGATGCTCGTATGAGAACGGTTCACGATAATGACGTCAATCCAAACCCCCAAAACACTCCTCCTTCCCGTTAACCCCAATCCTGGCTATTTATAGTCTGGAAATGCTTCCCCCCGTCCTCCTCCTCCTCCTCCTGCCTGCAGGAGATCTGCAGGAGGACAAACTGGTTTCACCCTCAGACACGCAGGCGGAGGAACAGCAGCTGTTTAATGGGGAGAAAAATGAAAGGCTGGGCTGCAGAAATGGAAACACTCCGTGCCGTTCGGCTGCTCTGAGGCCGTTGGTATATTTCCACCAGGCTTCAGCCATGAACACATTTAATATTCACAGAGTGTTTCAGCACACAGGCATGCATCACAGTCTAATCTGTGTGTGGGGTCTGCTGGGAACACACAACAGAGAATGTGTGAAAAACAGACACTTAAAGAAACCTTTTGGAAAAAGGTTTACAGGAAGCCACCGGGGAAGAGCTTCTCCAAGACTCACTGTGGGCAGCAGCTAGCTTCACATCATGATATTCCACGGATGAAGTGTTTAGTAATCCAAGCTCCAGCCAAACAGCTTCTAGTGGCCAGGTATGCATTGCATTGTGGGATGTGGTGGAGTAAACAAACTTCAGCAGCTGGATCAAACTGGACCGTCAGCTCGCATAAAAGCATACATTAATATACTGTCACTGATGTTGGAGCGGATGGTTATATTTGGTAAAAACCATTTAAAGGGATGTTTTGCCTTAACGATCCACCAGATTAATTACCTAAAGGCCAAAGTAATGAAGCTGAATTCAACTTGAAATATCTTCTCCAATTCCATGCAGTGCAAAGATCAGAAAAGTTCCTGTATGCTTTCAGTTTACTTGAAGCTTTTCCTTGTGTGAAGAGAAACCAAACCACAGCAACTGACTCCAAGTTAAACCTATCAACACATCTAAATCAAAGTTAACTTTAATAATTTGTTCATATCCTTTTAGAATAAAGCACTTAATCAAAGTCAGCTCCTGATTAATTTACAGATCTGTTTCTTTATGGCTGACTGTTTAATTGCAAGAACCATTTGATTTGTGAAGCAAGAAATTAAACAAATTCATGTCTTGAGCATAAAACTATGAGTTTATTACTAAAAATCCTTTAAATATTTAGTTAATGCATTTAATACGTGGCTGTTTTGGTTTTCTTTTATCTTTTAATTAACCGCCGCTCATCTTTAGCCCAGATGTTCCAGCTGCAGCAGTTCATGCTTCCGACTATCGCCGATACCCATCGGAGTGATTCTTATTATATTTTCACACGACAGATTCCTGTCAGAAAGTGTCGAGTTTGTTAGCATCATCTGAGCTTTAGCAATGGCAGAGAGCACTCTGTAGCTTTGGCAGAACCTGCAGTACGAGACGTGCTCTTCAGGTGAGAGTCAAGGCACCATTTCTACATCAGTGACGGAGCCGCTGTCTGACCCAGAGCCAAGGGAAAGATCCATGTTTTTCTGTCATTTACTGGAGCTTAATGAACTAAAACAAGCCACATGGACATATCATGACAAGTATGTTCCCAATACTGCAAAACAGAAGAAAATAATAATAAGAAAAAATCACATGTTACTTAAATAGGAATCATGTCCATTTTCTTACAAGTGTTTGCAATAAAAAAAAAAAAAATGAAATCTTGGGTATAAGCCCAAAAAGTCACAGTTTTGGTCTCAACATGCTTTCTTAACAAAATTATATTTTCTATAAGTATTCAAAGACTAGAAATAATATTATAAGATTGTTTGAGACATTATTCTTTTAATGTGGAACTAATCTAGAAATCTAAAACTAAGAACATAAACAGCCCTTGGTATCAATACAAGTCCAAACTAGTTTTGTATTCGGATACCGCGTTGGATTATCAATACTTGTCAATAAATGGAACCAGTTGAACCCCCCCCCCCGACTCTGCATCTTTGAAGGAAACAACAAAGATTGAAGTTAGACAAATAATTTTTTAGACCAAATCAAATAGAAAGCATTTGACCCCAAATCTTAGGAAACCGTCAACCTTTCTTTCACTGAGAGGAAACACCTGAAACCCTTTTTCAGATAAAATTTGTTCTTTGCTACTTTTGCTGTATGAAAATATTCAAAGTTTTAAAAAGCCCTGTAAGAAATAGATGATTCAGTTATTTTGCTGCTGTCCTCTTCCCCCCAGTATTATTTGAGGGCAAACACTTAAAATGGTTCCGTATTCGTATCTATTTATTTTAGTTTCTGCTTCCAAGATAAATCTCTCCTACTAATAAACTTATCGCATCTTACAATGAATTTATAGGCAGAGCTGACTTAGAGTGTTAAACCTGTGTCAAACTGCGACCAAACATAAAATAAAAGCAATCACATCCATTTATTGCAGATTCCTTTCAACTCTGGATATTGTTCTGTTTTGACAAGGTTTGAATTTCAGCCACTTGTATCCAATATCTTGTTTTTTGGGCCATAATTAATGTGTGATGAGGTTCTGATAGTAGAAGCAGACGGTCAGTCAACCCAACCCCCCCCCTCACTGAAGCTCTGCTCCTCCATCCATCTGCAGCTTCATAATCCCATCACTATTTCATAAAACACTGAAACAGATTCCTCTGAACTCTAACCTTAACACCCTGCCTTGTATTTGCTCAGTTTATTTCTACTAGATTCATTATACTTGCAACAATAAAACCCACAAACTAGACTTCAGCAGATTCTTTGAATTTCCCAGAGCTTTAGATCACCTTGTTAAAATACTTTTGAGGCAGAAGAATGTGAGCTGATGTTAAAGCCTCCTTAAAACTTGACATAGCTCAAATTCTTATCCACCTCAGGGTTTCATCTTCAGCACCTCAGCCATGTTTAAAGGGAGTCGAAGAGTGTCTGAGCAGCTCTGGCTGGCCTGTAGGGGGCGCAGGATGCCAACGAGACGATGCATGAAGCCAGATGTGAAACTGAACCTGTGGCTCAGACACTTACAGTAATAAAGTGTTAGTGTGAAAATAACACACTGCTGTAGTCCGTGTGTGTGTGTGTGTGTGTGTGTGTGTGTGTGTGTGTGTGTGTGTGTGTGTGTGTGTGTGCAGACCTCCTGCATCAAGTGTCACACCTTGGATGGAAACTGACTGGGTGACAACAGAATGGATGGGAGACGTCAGGAGGTGAAACAAAGGCCCGCAGGAAGCAGATTAATGACCAATTTGCTGCTTCATCTGCTGGTTGATTTGAAGCAGTTTAAATCTTTAACAGAATAAAAACTAAAGCCCCTAAAATGACTCGGCTAAAACTTAATAACCCAACATGTATCTAAACCATCTGTTCATCTGCTTATTGAACTTTCTATATTTTAAGCTTTACAGTCTTTACTTTTCTGATGGTTCCTTTTTATTTTAGATTATTTTCCTTTTCTTTATATTTTTCTGTGATTAAACTCCTATTCTTAATAAATCTTGTTCCTATCCTAACTTCCTAACAGACTCCTAAGGCTTGTAGTTTTCTAAAAAACAGGCTCAGAGGAAATTATTTCATTTCATCCAAACTAACTTATCCGATCAGAAAATGAAAAACTTTTTACTTTTTAATGATTGAATTAAGAGGGAAAAACTCAGTTTAGTTTAAAAAAAACTTCACAAGGTGTTACAATATTGGTTTAAAAGAAATAGAAGAAAAAGAAATGACATCTAATCTTTTCTCTGTATTGTAAAGAACATGTATGATGAGCCTAACATGGAACAGACAAACAGTTTGGCTTCTGGTAATTAATTAATACATTTATCAAACTTTAAGGGTCTTATTGGAAAAGGCTGATAAAATGAGCCTGAAAGACAAATTTTCTCCTTTTAAAACACATCTCTACTCTAAAGGAGAAGCTGTTTTCCATCTGATACAGACAAAGGCATTCACTCACGTCAGCAGAGACGGTAAAATTAATCGTCTGGTTAGAAACAAAGAGTGACGTCTGAACGACTGGAAGCTAAAAAGGAGCCAAGAAAAGGAAAGTGTGAGAGAAGAAAAAGCAGCAGCAACAAAAGATGGAGAGAAGGGAAGGTGCAGAGTTCTGAAATGCATGTATGGATAGAAGGACGAGCTCCTCCTCCTCTGGGAAGGAAAATACATTTCATCTTCATAATGACTCAAAGCTAAAACAGTACAAGAAAGAAAAGCGCTACAAACCTCAAGAAATGTGGGCAGACAAAAAATGAGTCAATGTTTCTGAAGGAGCCATCGAGTAGCTTCAATACCAGCATAAAACTGAATTTACTGGCAGCATAAAAGGCTCCCTCCTTGACATATTGAAGCAAAACGTGTCACTCCACAATATAAGAACGTGGAAATATTCAATAAAGTCATAAAAGAGCAACAGGGAGTCTGCTTTGACTTTTTCTGCTAAAAATCAGATGCTGACATAAATAATTGGGGTTTCCTGACTAACAATAATCCCCCTGATTTTCTTATTCGTTTACCAATAAATTCACCCACAGTTTTAATGTGCATCTTCGATTTGTTAGCTGACACATTTAACAGGAGGCCAATAAAATGAGGTTAGATTAATTAAATAACAGATCATCATCCATGTGACCATTTCTATTAAAGCAGGAGTTTGGGCAGTTTGTTGCTTTGCTGTATACAGAGATGAGCACCCAGTGCTAAGCTGGAAGGACGTCAGCAATGACCTTAAAGAAGCAGCTGCTGCGGTGCATTGATCTGGGAAGGGTCATAAGGTCGTCATTCTACAGGGAGAAGGCGTCTTCAGAGGCGGAAAACGTTTAAGATAGCTGCCAATCTTGTCAGGAGCGAACAAATCTGAAGATTCCTTTCAAGGTCCAACTATATAGTGTTGGTGAAGGTTAAGGTTTGTTTGATGACAATCAGAAAAACTTTAACTAGAAGACTGAAGGGAACCAAGTCAGGTTCCAGTAGGGTAGAGACCATAGTAGAGGTGTTGGTGAAGACCTGGGCAGCATATAAACCTCGAACAGTACCAAATGCTGAAGAAGGGATTATGGTCTGTGCTTGTTTTGGAGCAGTTAATCTACAGCGGAACAATGCTGCAATGACCTGGTTAAATTCTGCATCAGAGCCTTTGGGTTTGTTGTACTTCAGCTGAACACTAAAATAAGAGTGAATTGCTGAGAATATTTGCTCCTGAGTCTTTCAGAGAGCCGGACAGAACCAAATGACTAAAATTTAACAAACTGAAGCAGATATGGGAAGAAAAGGAACTGATGATGAATGACTGGATTTCAGTTAAAGAAGTTTGTTTTTCTTATGAAAGAATATTCAGGTAAACCAAACATGTAAATTCCAGCTCGTCTTAGAATCCAGCTTCAAGTAAAAACATGACATCAGCTCGTTCTCGGCTACTCACACCAACACGGGTCGGACGGCGTTCTTCATGTTGCCGTACGCTGCCCGGCCCAGCAGCTCCCTGAAGCAGTTCTCAGCCAGCGCCGCCGGGATCTCTTCGCCCTCCTGACCCGTCCCTGATGGGGTGCTGGGATGTCCTGCCCTGTGAGAGTAAAAGACAAACATGAGGAAAGGAGAGCAGAAGAATCCTGCTGAAGAAAAAAAAAGACAATCAAAGCAGGGAAATGGTGTCGTTAGGGTAACAATTTCCTTGAATAAAGTTAACATGTCTGAAAAAGACAGAAACATGTAGCAACAACCTGCATCGGGGCCAGAATCAATACTTAATAACACACAGAGAGAGAGAAGCTGTGAGGAGAATGAGAGAGTGCAGAGAGTAACGAGGAACGAAAAACCTCCAGGATATCAACAAAGAAGGGATGGAAGAGAGCAGAGCTTAGAGGAAGATATGAAAAGGCTGAAAAGATTCAGAGGAGCTGAAAAATAAACAGAGAGGAAAATTAAATAAAGGTATTACACAGCCTGATCAGAAAGGTGTGTTAATGTCTTCAGGAAAGGATAAAGACAGAGCAAAACGGATGTCAGAGCTCCAAAATAATGACCCAATCAGAAACAAGCTTCCGCCATGAAAGGTCAAAGTTCAGCTCATTTGAAGATAGACCTTCAGAGATGAGGTGTGCAAATCTAAGGTGTGTGAGCTGCCAGAGTTCCCACTGATGCTGGATCTTCATTAGTGTCCTCTGAAGGAACAGCAGCTCAAACCCAGGATGCTGCCTCTGCTGAGGCCACCGGGAGTCTGAGCTCTCAGCTCCAAACTAAACCAAAGCTCCTTTTATTACATTCTTTGTCCAGCTTTCATTTTTCAGGACCCGTTTGTAGCAGTTGGCTTGTTGGAAAGTCAAAAAGGTTTAATTTTAGACTTTAACATGTTTACTCTGGTTCCATTTATCGTGAGGTCCAGGTAACCGGTCCAGTGAGGAATCTCTTAACGTCCTTTTCACTACATATGCTGAAGATCCTCCAGGAGTCTTCAAAGTCTCCAGTGATTTCTAGAAGCACCCTAGGTTTTCGTCTCAGCATCTCGTAGACTTCCAAAGAAATCCGTCCAGATCAGACAGAGATCGATGCTTGGCCCCTGATGCTTAGCCATGTTCAGCCAGTAACCACAGCAGGAGACCTTCCCTGGACCAGCGTGGGTAGTGGAGGTCAGGGAGTCCAGGTCTGTACTGGGT
Source organism: Jordanella pulchra (assembly GCA_034780135.1). Lineage (NCBI taxonomy): Eukaryota > Metazoa > Chordata > Actinopteri > Cyprinodontiformes > Cyprinodontidae > Jordanella > Jordanella pulchra. Next base: position 19,577 of record JAUZNJ010096691.1, read on the forward strand.
GCCAAGGGGTTGGCTAATGAACCTCAGTGTCATAATTTAGGTAGTTATTCATCATATATTAATTAGTTTCATTTGCTAATTATGCTTTCCAGATGTAGTCACAAAAATTAGTCCAAAAACAAGCGTTTAAAATTCACCAGAAATAATTGTGGCTCTTTTCCAAGCCTCTCCTACAGACTGTCTCAGTGAACCGCCTTGTTGATCCCAAGCCCCAAACAAAAATCCTGCAACTAGACTTCACAAGGCGGCCCAAGAAATCCCACGTCCTCACAGCAGCGGAGCCATTTGTTACTTTGATAAAACAACGTAAAGGTAAATCACTTCCCTGGTAGAGAGCCTGGTCACAGATGGACTCCAAGCAGCCGCGTCTCAGGAGGGAAACAAGGCAATTACTGTCAGCCCACACGAGCGGTGCAGGGGAAATTAAATGCTTATTGCCTGTTAGAAGAGTGGAAATGATAGACAAAAATGAAACCCCCTGCTGTAATTGAGGGAGGGGGGATTGTTGTGGTTTAATAAAGTAGTAAAATTAGGTTTTCTTCTATGTTTTGGCTGCTGGGTAAAAAGTGTTAAAAATTGGGTAAAACAGAAAGAACATCATCGTCTGAATCTGTCTGTCAAATGACAGAAGTGACACATGATGCAAGAAGAAAATGAAGACATTTTTGGACACCTTGAAGCCATCAAGTTAACGTTTCTGATGATCCAGAGTCCTGGTGTTTCAGCTTCCTTATTCTTAAGCAGCAGTTTCCTGCATGTGAGGCACACTCTTCCTTAGAATAAAAGCTTTGTAAGGAAGTTACAGGAAGAGGAACGATGGGAATTCAGTGCTCCACCATTCATCATCAAACAACACATCTGATCATTCTGCTCAATAATCCTTGAGAGGAGGAAAGGCCCTGCAGATAAAAGAACATTACCAAACATTGAGCTCCAGCTCTAAAGGAATACATTAGAACATCTCTTCTTTATCCAGAATGTGTTTGTATTCACTGGCTGTTTGGGTTTCATCAGATATGAAGACGTTTCAAGAAGCGAAGCTGCAGAGAAGGTTGTGTAGCAGCAAAGCAGATAATCAAACACACAGCAGCTGGAGGTCAAAGTCATTTTCAAGGTGGACGTCTTCATATCTGTTTCGGTGTGTGGACATTTGCTCTGTTTACGTGTTGGGAGACAAATACAGGCAGGATTTAACCGTAGAGACCAACAGAGCCTCCCCCTCGTTCCCTCTGCAGGCTGGACACGTCCACAGTCCCCAAGAAGCAATTAACAGAAATCCGACAGCCTTGACTGCCGCCGTCCATCAGACCCACGAAGGATTGAGGAGAAATCCCTCAACACTGATCCGGGGGGTAAACTAACCACGACCGCGTCAGGCTACAATCTTATCCTAAAATAGTTTGTTTGTTCAGGGTGGGAGAAAAACAACAGCACAGATTTTTTTTCCTGATCCTCCGCCCTTAGAGGCAGACATGTTTTATGGAGACGGGCGAATGGAAAGTCTTCAGACGGACGACTGAAGCAGAGAAATTCCTTGTTAATGGCTGAAAACGATTTCCAGGGCTTTAGGAAGGCTCCACTTATCCCTCCATCCATGTAAATTGTAAAGAGATATAAAGTCAAACCCCACAGTTCTCCATCCCTCCTCAGGCTCTAGATTAATGCGGTTAGCAAGATTATTTGTGTCAAAGAGAAGTGAGGCTCTACGTATAAAAGACAAAAAGGCCACATTAGCTCAGATTGCCATTTTAAAGCAACTCCTGATGCGAGTTTGAAACACTAACAGCAAAGCAAGCAACACCAAGTTACCATTGTTTTTATTTCCTGTCCTGCTCCCACACACACAGTGCTGCAGAGGCCTGCAGGTCTGTTACTGAGCAGATCCCAGAGCTGCAGGTAAATCCCACTGGGCTGAGGGCAGCTGGGAAACACATGGAGACCCTGTGTTTTACTGGCGTACAACAAAAATCAGTCCAGAGCAAAAATAATTCAGTTTAAAGACAAACTTTTAAGGTTAAATCTGGGCTGGGGGATTATCTGCTGACTGGAGGTCAAACCTATAGAGGTAAAAGCCAGTAAATTAGAATATTTTAAAAAACTTGATTTATTTCAGTAATTCCATTCAAAAGGTGTAACTTGTACATTATATTTATTCATTGCACACAGACTG
>JAUZNJ010096702.1:0-21746 GCA_034780135.1 Jordanella pulchra
GATTCGAACCTGGGTCACCCGCGTCGAGGACTAAGGCCTCCGTACATGGGTCGTGCGCGCTAACCACTGCACCACCTGCACACCCCAGGTTATCTTATTCTTGAATAGAAGAAGTGGTACGTCAAAAGGGTTTTTTTATGGACCTGAAGAAAGTACTGTTGCACTGTGAGATGCCTTAGTCTTAAGGCTTCAAAGCAAGTCCAAAACATCAAGCCTCTGTATTCATGCTTGACAGTTGATCTAAGTAGTAATATGTCAAGTGTTATGTCAAGTTGTATGTAATAACTTGAAAGTTGATGATATAATCGAAGGTGTTGTTCAGAAGTGCTGAAGTGTTCAAGAGACAGAGGCCTGGGGAAAGAAACTGCTTCTGTTTTGGTTTGTTTTTGCCAACAGTGCTGTGTAGAGAAAGCCAGAAGGTAAAAGTGTGAACAGCTTCAGACCAGGATCTGTGTGGTTTGCAGAGATGTTAGATGCGGCTTTTCTTGTTTGTTGTTTTTTCAGTTTTAGACAGGTATAGTTTGCGAATGGAGAGAAGTTCAGCATTTCTGCAACCCGTATTGTTTGCTGCGGTTTTGACCTGGATCATTGTAGATGAGCCAAACTACACAGAGATGGATAAAGTAGAGGATGGAAGATGACGGGCAGGTGTCACTATCCAATCCTAAGGGTAGAATCAGCTGATTTCCAACTACAAATACATACAGATGGGCTTTCATTGTGTTTTATAAAAAAAGACCAAAATGATCTTTTTTCGCTTCCTAATCATAAAAGATTACTTAACTGCAATGTGTTTTTTTTCTGAGAGAATAAATGCTTTTACATTCATTCTGTCCTATAACTGGTCTTTGCATGGGATCCTTCTGGCAGCAAATTTTTTTCAGCATTGGATTTTTAAATTAAAGTAGTAATTTTGAGTTTTCTGGTTCCCTTTCTTTGTGCTTTAATGAGTTCTAATGCTGATCTAAACAAAAACACAACTAAAATGCAGATAAACACCCTAAATCTGATCATGAAATTTCACTGTATGTACCCAGTATGTATAATGACAATTAAAGTACCTTAACATTTAATCATATTTTGTCTGACTGCTCTCAGCACATCTGATGATGATTAGACAATTTGAATGTAAGAGTGAATGTAAAACACATCTAATTCTCTCAGAGAAGTTGTTAAATATTTTTTATAAGATGTAGTTTAGGCTTTTTTTGGTGATTTAAGGATAGATATAAGTAATTTTACTTTCCATAATTACACTATTTATGGCGACCTGAATGAAGATCTGGCTGCACGTGCACGAATGAGCTTATGGCACGGATCATGGTTATGGTACAAAATCGGTGACTGACAGCAGATCCTGTAGAAGGCTGTACTTTCAGCGTTGCTGCAGGAAGTCTGGTTTGGTTGGCGGTGTGGGGGGTCAATGCAGGTGATGTTCTCCAGGAGTGCAACTTCTGTTCTTTGAGTGGATCTGACTGCAGCGGTGGACCAGCCAGCCCACCTCCTGCCCATTTTCAGATTTGTTGTCATCATGGATCAAGCCAATAAAGGTTGGCATCATCTGTAAAGGTCAATTCAGGGGACAGTCGTTTGTGTACGGAAGAAGGGGAGAGACCACGGCACTGTGGGGTTTCTTGAGCAAAATGTTTATCTTATGTTTTGTCTTGTTCTGCTTGTACTTTCATGGGTTCTGTTCAAGACATGAAGGATATAACATTTAACTATAATAATCCAATGATTCTATGGTTGGCAATTTTAATATGCAGAATCTTTTTGATATTGCATGTTGTGCTCACAGAAATGGGTTTTACACATATGAACACAGTCACCTTTGGAAAAATGTATCCTGTTCCTTTCGTCTAACTTGGAAACAGACACAACAAAGTGAACAACTTTAGAGTTATAAACACACTTTTTCACAAACACCATTAGAGCATGAGTCTTTGTCACCATCTGGGCCTGGAGGACATAATTAAATGAGGCAGAGGGGGTGACAAAGAGAAGTAGTGTTTCTCCTGGTGAGGGAGTTCCTTTCTTCCATGTGCAGATGGAACGCTGTTACTTCAGAGGCAACAGGCCCTGAGAGCAACAGAGATGGAGGAGGGAAGGAGGGAGCATTGAAGAGACACGTGTGCGTTTGTGTGCAAACGCACTCGACTGTTGTGACTGTTGCATGACTCAGCTGACTTTTATAGGTTCAGTGCGGAGCTAAAACAGGAGTTCTTAAGAGCATGGCTGCTCTTCTGCAGCCTGTTTTCTGTGGTTTCTGTGATCTTGTGTGCATGTGTTTGGATACAGACGTGATATGTAAAACCTTTCAGTAGTATTCACATCCAACTGTTTTATATTTTGTCGTGCTGCAAACATAAACTTCAGCGTTTTTATTAAAGGTTTAACCCAATATGGAGCACGATTACGAAGTGAAAAAGGACAAATGTCAAACAGAGAATCTGAAAACTGTGGCATGCATAAGTTCAACCCAAAGCAGCTCATTGCTTGTTTTTTTTTTTAGGACTTATTTCTGCCAACATAGCAGATTTAGGCACACCGGTTTCTTCTGGAAAATCTTTGAATCTTTGACCCTTTTCCTAAATCCTAACCCAGGTTCTCCACTGGATTCAAACTTGGACTAGGCCATTCTAAAACATAATGCTTGACTTAAAAACATCCCACTAAACTCTGGCTATAGGGTCAATGTCCTGCTGGAAGCTGAACCTCCTCTCCAGAACCAAGACATCCCCACATCATGCTGCTGCCACCACCATGCTTTATTTAGTTAGGGGAGGAGTTTCAAAACATTTCTGTCTTTGATCCCCAAATAGCTATGCAACAGACTGGTGACCCCTTAAAAATATATATGACTCCTTAATGCTATATTTGTTTCTTCATATAAAGAAAAGTAATTGTATTCATTTTTAAAACAAATTTATTTTATAATGACATTTAATTTTTAATTCATCATACTAAATGTATTTTCATTTTTTTAATGGCACATTTAATTATTTAACTGTGCATTTTACAATGTAATGGTATGTTTATTATCTGAATCATATATTAGATAAACAAATAAGTCTATTATTTTATGGCACATTTATTTCTTTTATAGGACCTTCATGTGGATGTATATTTTCCCTACATTTATTTTGGGGATTCCATCATTATAATTGTAAAAACCAACCTCCCCACTTTGGGAACCCCTGGTTTAGGTGATGTAAAGTGTTGGTTTTTCCACCACAAATGAAGTTTTATGTGCGAGGCCAAGAACATCATCCTCAGCAAACCAAAGCACCTTCTTTCACATTTTTACCATATCCTCTACATGATGGGGAGGAAAGGCTAGTACACAACAAATTGAGCGCAGCTCAATGAGAGCGTTCAATTTCTGGGTCACGTTTTCTGACATGAACAACTTACGCATTTTATTTGCCCAATTAGGTGATTTTTAAAATGACCTGGTTGGACTTGATTTTATTTAGGAGCATCAGGGAAAATAGGCCAGATCTTATTTAAAGAACTGTTGAAATCAATCGGCCCGATTTCCTCCAGTTCCGCAATTATGCGCAACTATTTCTTGATTTATCACATGCAATCATATACAATACAGGGAAGATTTAAATGCACAATACTTTTGTGACTCGCTGTGTGAGCAAATACTCATGTAAGAAGTGTTTGTTATAAATTTGTTCCATGTTGTTTTAAACTTCACAGATGAAAACAATCACCTTTCTTTCTACTGTGCCACTAAAGCACCTCCTCACCTGTGTGCAGGTATCCGCCTTTCTCCAGCCACCAGAATGACATCACACAGCTGCCTGCTCCTCAGGTAACCCTCCATCTTGCGGAAAGTGACATCAGCATGAGACATAGCAGTAAATAAGGAGTCCTCCGGACAGGCACATGGCTCCATGGACACGCACGAGGACAAGGTTGCGCTGCTGTTCGATGTCCTGCGGGAACACACGGAGGCAATGAGAAATTACTGAGTGTCAAACAAGCCTAGAAAGCTACAAATGAAATGAAACGCAACTAGATGAGCCTCTTTCTGATTTTGGTTTATTCGCAGCACAAACAGCAGTGTGGAGGGGCGGGGGGGCTGGGCCAGCTGGTCTGTGGCTTCGATGTCAACACATTTCCCTTTGCATCATTTCCTCACATGTAGTCACATTTCTACAGGCTTACCATATGTTACCAGGAGTGTACAAAAGCCCTTTAATGGCTCAATCACTGGGACTAAATGGACAGATAAATTCAACCCACTTTAACAGAGAACATGGCAATTAAATCACTGCAGGAGCTGAGCTGGATTCACTCTGCCGGTTTCCTTGTCTCTATTCCCATAAAAAGGTTTTTCCACCACAAGATATTATTTTCAAATTCTTAGAAAGGTTTAATTTCAAATCACTGGCTGATCAGGCAAAGAAGTTAGTTTAACTGCACAGAACTATGCAAAATATTTGGAAAAACAGCCTTTTTGTGGCTTTATGAGAGGAGAGAGGGATAGAGAGAGAGAGGTGGAGAGGCAAAGCAGTACTTTAGGACAAAATTCAACAGCTAAAGAGGCAGGGCTGGCCCTTAAGCACATAAAAAAGCAAAACAAAAACAAACTGACATTTCAAGGACAAAACTGTTTCAGTAATTCAGTTATGACAGTAATGACCCTCTTTTACATATTTGCAGTGTCTTTATGTGTGCTGGAAATCCCTTTGGGTAGAACAAAAAGAAGGCTCAGCAAAAAACATACAACGACCGAAAACATTGAGACATTAGCGGATCCTTCTAAAACGCACGTGTAAAGCATGATCCTTTAACTTATGGTCAAGTGTTTCAGATTGGCAACTTCACATATTTGCAACACAATGAAACAAAACACATTTTCTTTGTTCCAGAGGACAAATATTTCTCCTGATTCTTCTTTTATTTATTCGTAGAAAACGAGCTATTCTTCATGATGAATAAAAGATGTCTATGATATATTAGTTACACTGATCATGAGGAGGAATGCTCTGACGCATCCCTAAATTAGCAGCAGTATCTATTGCAGCTTTCAGCTCGATATAACAGATGTCTTGTGTTTCTGTTGTAGATTTATCTGTTGTTTTTTTTTCCTGTTTTGTTTTTTTTATTTTCTTTCTGTCAGGAAAGAAGACAGAATAAACCCCCTGTTGGCTACCAGCTCAACACAAAACACTGCAGCTTGACAGTGAAATCAGAGCTCCGTGTCGCTGAGACTCAGGAAATGCTGCAATGCTTTGGAAGCAGCTCTGTCCGTGTTTAGACGAGTTCAAGAACTTTGCAAATGGTATGCTGGCAGTGATGATGAACGGGCTGCTATAAAACAGATAAATGAATAAAATCAGTCTCATAAGTAGAAAAGTTGTTCCGGGTGTTTCCACAGCCGCCAGGCCGTCCATTAGAGCGCAACATAGAGGACATCCACTTTCAGAATATAGGCATTTTACCAAATTCAATCCGAAGGTTTTTTCATGTTTCTTGAACTTGCAGAATCAATTATTGTAATATTCAACTTTCTAGTCCCTAAATCAGCTGCTCCAGAATTCAGGTACCAGAATACAAGAAATAAAAAACAAAAAAAGGAGCTTGATTCACACCGAGTCTCTAGATTAGAGACTTGGACAATTTTAGGATTGATTTAAAGGGACTCCTACTGGTCTCAAAAATGATGATGATTAACTAATTAAAGGATTGGTCTCTAGATTGTTTTCTTTTTTAAATGATCTTGTTCCACAGTCCAGCGTGGAACAAGATCATTTAAAAAAGAAAACAATCTAGAGACCAATCCTTTAATTAGTTAATTAGCATCAGTTAGTGTTACTATATTCAACAAGGTGCATCAACCTTTTACAGAATATATTAAATATGCTCCATTTTTTATTGTTTAAGGTTATAATCAAGAATTGTGATATAGCTTGAAGAGGCATTACGAAGGTGTACAGCGTTTTCCTGTGAACTACAGGACTCTTCTGCTCATCCTTGTAGCTCACGCTCATACTTAAGAAGGTTTTCTTTTTTTTTTTACTTTTTTCACCTTAGCTGGAGTTCTCGTTCACATCTGAGTTGAGCTGGATCCCAGGTAAAAGCTTACATAATGTCTCTTTAAGAATACTGTTCATACTTTGTTATTATATGAACTCTCATAAGGTCTCAACTAGTGTTTTTATTATATCAGTTCATCTTTTCTAATCTGATTCCGTATGTAATTTACATAAATCTCCAGTGTTTTTGGTCGCTAATCTACATGATTTCTTATCAGCTCTACCTGATCCTGAATGATGGATTTCCTCTTACTTTTTTTTCCTAGTTTTTTTGATGATCTATATTAACCCTTTTTTTTTTTTATTCATCTTTACGTTTGATCATCACATTGTGTGTGTGTGTCTCTATTATCTACATATCCGCCTTTCTGTTTTTAACCTATGTAAATCATTTTGTGTTACAGGTAACTGTATGAAAATGGCTGCATAAACAAAGCTCGACTGAGTCCTGTATGCACACACTCAAAGCCTAAGGGCAGGAAGTGAGTCCAGCTCTATACACAGAAACAGGAAAATATTCAATAACATTTTTTATACAATGAGAATAAAATATACCATACAATTAAAGAAATGAAAACATACTTATTAACTTGAAAACCCCACCTTTTTCAGCCTCAGTATTAAAACATGCTTTTTAAGCAATCAGAGAATCTATTCCCATATTCTCCACCCTATAAGACGCACTTAAAAGCATTACATTTTCTCAAGAGTACCTTATAACCCGGATCACCTTATACCAGGATTAATTCTGGTTGTGCTTACTGACTTCGAAGTGATTTTGTCTGGTGCTGTGTCCTGTCAAAATGTTTTAGCACGACTTTGGTAAACTACAAGGCCACAGCCCTTGCAGCATTGGGGCTGGCATACACTGCATGATACTTTCTAGATGTTTTTTTAAGGCTCTAGTTGCCTTTATTGTTGCGTTATTTTTTGAAAGTAGGCAGACAGGAAAGAGGTGCAGAGAGAGGGGAAGTGATTCAGCAAAGGTCCACTGGCCAGGACTCGAACCACGACGGCCGCGTCAAGGAAAAAGCCTCCATACATGGTCGCACACCTACCCACTACAACAACGCCACGTCCACACTGCATGATACTTTCAGTCGTTGTTCTCAGCTACAGCTCCAACTGAACAACCAAACAGCAGGGTTTAAAAGCTCACATCTCACAATATATCTGTTTTTACACTGTACATCTTAATGCTTTGGTGCAATCCGACTGCTCACAAGCAGAAGAAAAGAAGAACTCCCTTGTTTACAAATGTGCGGTGCCTGAGGTTGAGATAAATGGGCTTGAAGACCCTTGTAGCTCTTTTTCAACAGCACCATATTCTCACGAGGGCCAATTGAATTTCAAACATGTTGGATTTTTCACCTTACAGTATGATTTCTGATCAGGAGGTGGTCGTGAGAGGCTAATCACCCCTTGTGTAGCTACTACACAACGCAGGATGCCTGATGAAGCTTAAACTCAGCGCAACCCCCAAAACTTTCTCACACAAATTAAAAATTGTACAAAACAGCCACCAAAAAAAGAAGGTTTATGGTGTATTCCTACACTTATGTCTACCATAGTCAGAAACATGGTAATACATGCTCTGTGTCACCATTTGTTAAAGTATAAGGACCCCAAAATGGGCCCCGTCATGAGATGTTTACGTCTTTAAACTCAAGGCTGTCAGTCACACAGTAGAACAGAGAACCTGCAAGAGAATTCAACATTCATTTTGAATGGAGATATTATTGTTTTAATGTGCAAATAATCTAGAAATCTAAAATTAAAAATAGCAAAAATACACTACTAACACTTGTACTTAGTGTCGATACCATGCCAAAGTAGTATTGTTTCAGGATATAATGTTTGAGTATCGATACGTTTGACAAACCTACAAGCTTCTTGCATATTTTTTTTCTTTATTCATCCTTTAACATATTTGCGTATCAACTTACACAGATATGATTAGTTCCAAGCTCGTAGCTCCATTGAATATTAGTGGGAAAGGCAGAGAAGGTGTGCAACGTTGTCTACAAACCCGACTCAAGCTCAGTCAAACTTTCAGTAAAACTACTGCAAAAAGACAATGAAAGGACACCGAAAGTCTTTCATCTATATCATGCAGTTAAAAACACAGTTTTAGCTGAAGCTCTAAACTAGCTTTGACTCTCCTTTTCTAGTTACCATCAGCATATACTCAGGTAGATACTCTGTAGATGTCATGAAATGAAATGACATCTACAGAGTAACTACCTGATACTCTCCCTTTCTTTCTTATTGGCAGTAAACCAACTTTAATCATTTTACTGCCACCTAAAGGGCTGGAGTGAGAAAGTCAACATCTTAGTATTCAATATAATGGTACCAAACTTTAGCACCTCTGCAATTTGAAAACTGCATTTTGCTATATTGCGAAATTGTCACACAAAGAGGCATTGTCAAATAAGTGAAGCATTTTTGAAATATCTATGCACACAGAAAGAAAAAAGTAATGTCACACTGTTGACTGCTAAAATGTATTTTACACCACCATTAATAAAAGGTTGTGCATATGGAGAGCCTAGAGGATATTTATTGCTTGTGTAGCTGATGTGTGTTTTGTGCGACTCCCATTTTACTCTGGCTCCGTCTGCTCTGTGTCCTGTCTCCACTTCTCCAGTTAATCTCATCATTCGCTCACTTCATTCCACCTCGTATCATCATCCATCCATTCCTCCATCCATTTCCCCTCTTCCCACATCTTCAACTAACCCTTTGAGGAGGCATTCTGGCTCGCTTCCCTGCCCTCAAGTGTGCAGGCCTGTGTGTGCACGTGTTTTTAAAATGTGTGTATGTAGATGAATGGTGTGGCTAAACACTGCCAGAGGGGACAGCTTTGAAGCGGAGGAACACTGCCTTCCAGTCCCCTTAGCCGAGTCTGGCATCCACTTAACACGGACATAGAGAGATGGAGCGGGTAAAAGAGAAATAAGAGAGCGTCTCACCACAGAGCTGGATTTGTTTTAAACCCCCTGCACAAGTCGAGGGCACTCATCCAACCGTCACATAGTCTCTAAACGCACATATGCACGTCTAGCCACCTTACAGTATGGAAAAAAGAGATAAACTCTGGACAGAAGGTGGGAGACGGTAAGTAAATGAGGCACAATAATGATAAATGAGGGGTGTGAAACTGAGAGGAAAACAACAGGATACAATGGGTTTCTGCCACCCGGGTTCATAGACAATCAGATTATACACAGATGATCTCTGTGGAGGTGATAAGCTGCATTCACAGTGGCAGGAATATACACATAAAAAATACTCACTGTATACACATGTATGAACCAAAAACTAACGGCTGTGTTGGTATGGCAACCATAAAACGTGCAGGCATGCAGCTGAATGCTTGTGGATGTAACGTGAATACATCAGATCAAACACTGCTATACATGTGTGCTGTGTTGTTTGTTTGAAGTAGGTTTTTTTGTCCTCCAAGCATTGCTTGAAACAGATTATAAAGCCTTTATGTTAAAAAATGTCTCTCTTAACTGATAGAACCATAGATTAACAGTGACAACAAAATGGGCTTGAAATAAAAAAGCATCAGTTTGCTTATCTGAAAGCTCTTTGAGACGCTGTATGTAGGTAGCTATAGGCGGGTTGTGAGTCCATGGTGTGCTATGAATTATTTCAATTATCTGATGATGATACATGACTAATAAACCAGCAATACCACCTTTCTCTTTACCAGAACTTCTCAAAGATACCATGCTTTGTTTTCTCGTGTTCACACCACAAATTAATTAAATGTCCTTCTGCATCAGTACAGTCAGATCTTTACACTGATGTGATGTAGAATTGTAGCAACCTGACCTGCAGGTTTTAATGTTTCCAACACAGGAGAATTTGCCGTTTGTTCTGGAGGGAGATCTGGATCGAACAAGGAATTTTCAATTCATTTCAGTTTCAGCCAATTCACAACACATGTCACCTCAAGGTATTTTTCCAAAGAAAATTCAATCAGAACATAGACTGATCTGATAAAATGAATGAAAATGTTTTTCAAATTATAACAAAAGTAAAGTAAAAATGAAAGTACTTTGTATTTTTAATGCCTTTTCCCAGGAATGAAGTTATTTTCTTCTCGTTTTTGCTGTATTTTTCCAGATTAGGCTATGTCAGGGGATACAGGTTTAGTTGGGTGTGGACAGGAAGGGTGAGGGGCTCGCCCTTGGCTTTATTTATACCAGATCCGCAGCTGTTCATCGGAATAAGTAGAAACACAATCAGCTTTTTTTTTTATCAACAATTTAGGTCTCCTTCAGTTAAAAGTTTTCATCCATGTCTTTGTTTATAAGTTGCTCTCGAAAATGGGAAAATATATTCTAAACGACTTTAACATGTTTGTTAACTTTGTTTTATTTCACTCAGCAAAAGTCAGGCAATCTCTCTCATCTCCATCCTACCTGCAGGAGCTGGAGTCAGTTTCCGGATGGTTGCTCTCCTCAGTCCCCGCCGCTCCCACCGCCACCTCCTCCACTCCGGCAGGAGCAGAAGGATCAACTACCACCTGGGGCACCGGGGCCTCACCGGGGGGCTCCATATTTGTCACCGGACGAGCACGGCGACGAGGCGGTGGAGAAATCCAGGAGAGCGCCGCGGCGGAGCTTCTGCACTCTGGCTGGCTGAGGGACCGGGTACAGGAGTTCCCCGTGGCTCCGGCTGTCGCTCCAGCCGGACCTCCCCGACTCCCCACAGGATCTGCAAACTTTCTGCCGGTACCGTTACACAGGTTAGACCCGGCGCTGCCGCTTGCCACTAGTCCGCTGTGACAGCCCGAGCTCGGGTTAGCCCCGGCTGAATTTAAGTTGTTGCAGCCGCTACCAGAGGGACCGTCCGCCGGACTGCCAGCCGTTCTCCTCGCGCTGAAGTAGTCTCCGAGTGGCGGAGAGTGAGGCGGAGGAACCGCGGGGTGACCGAACCACCTCCATCGGATCCGGAGGATCTGTTTTACATCGAACTCCTTCCGCGAGGAAGAGCCCGAGCCACTGTTCGACATTCCAGGGCTCGGCTCGAGGAAATGGCGGGGACGATCCCGTGTAAAAGCAGCACGCTGTACACTTCACGCGCGTCTCTCTTGGCAACAGCACGCCCGTTAACCGCGACTGGAGGGCGCGAGCTGAGAGCCGAGCGTAAAGAGCAGACAGAAGAGAGAGGAGGAGGAGGAGGAGGAGGAGAGAGAGCGAAGGAGCTCTGCTCTCAGGGTTCTCCACGTTTCCGAAGTTCTCAGCTCTTTTGGAACAGTTTTAATAAAAATTTACTGAAGCTCACCTTCAAATTATACCAGATATGCATCAACAAGTCGGTTTAACATATGGAACCGACAAAAAACTAGAGACTGGAAGGTAGAGCAGGTAGAAGGATAAAACTAAAGGACGAGAGAATAAAGTTTAGGTCTGTTAATATAAAATAGAGCCATGCTGTAATAATATTGGGACGCTTGCTGCCATCAGTCCACACTATGGATCCCTCTTCTCATTCTCACCCGTGCCTTTAAAGGCTGCTCTGCCCTCAGTCAGTGTTGGCTCTCACTGATGTCATACTTCATCTACATGTAAAGTTTGGGGATAAGGTTGACTTAAATCCAACCCCATCTTTACTTTAGACATAGTAAAAAAAGGTCCATATTAACCAGTGGCCTAGTTCCCAAACTGGGGAATCAAAGGGAGTGGGAGCCCCTTTGATTTAAAAGAAAAATTTCGTGCCTACATTCCTACGACTAATTGTCTCAACAGCTGAACAAAGACAACCCAACTGCATTAAACCATAGAGCCATAAACAAAAAAACCCTTTAAATCCCCAAACTGCCTCTTTTAAAATCTAATTATATTGAGTTTAAATATACTTTTGTGCAACAGAATTAAACACTGACATCAATATTTTCTTTTACTACTTCTTAAAATTAGTCATTTACTCATTTCACTTCTACAATGCCTGCCCCTTGCAGTTACACTGACCTAACTCAAGTACTTCAGCCAAAAGTTGTATTTAGTTTGAACTCCAGTTGGATGGGGAATATAGGAGATACCAGAAATTTCTAACCTCCTCCAGAGCCTTCCTGTCAGGCTTTTGGAAGTATCCCTAAATACTTTCAATCATGAAAAATAATCCAGTTTTAGTAACAAGCTTTCCAGGCAATGATAAATGTCTCATTGGTTCCATTATAAATGTACAATGTTGTGGATTGTGCAGTACTCCTCTCCTGATCTATCCATCTGCACAATCAGATTGTTTTGCTATTGATGTATATTACTTGATTACCCATCTCTTACATGTACCAAAATTTTATAGAATATAGCTTAAATTAAAGCTAAAAAAAGACAATTTTTTTAGTAGTAATAAGTAAACAGAGAATAAAAAAGCTCTGGTCAACTACAAGTTAATATTTATTCATAATGGAGCAGATAAGACAAAAACACTAGTGATACCAAAATGGTAGCATAGCCTATCAAGCAAAAATAGTTTTATAAGTATTTATTTATTGAGAAATGTCAGATACTTAGAATATGCGAAGCCTTCTTAAACTCAACAAACACATTTCTATGAATATGAAATTCTTGTATTATATCCTTTATTAAACCTTTATTTGGTGAGGAAAAATGATTAGTTTTAGTAATTTAAAAACCATAGGTATTGCATTTTTTTCTAAAATTTTGGTGTAAAAATATATTTGACACCAGGTACATTTTAACTAGCTTCAATTCAAACTATGAAAATGACTTGTCATTTTACTTATATAAGTGCATTAGTCATTAAAGAGAACCTGTTTTGTGCAGTTTTTACACTGCTTCTGTAGCAGCCCTGGCTGAATGCATAGAAATTGCAAGTATTTAATCAAGAATTGCAGTCAATTTAAAGTGCTGAAGGATTCATCCTCCTTCATTTACACCCTGGGAGTCAGTGTCTTCCTCTCAGTTCTCTCCTCTTTACAAGGTTTTCTTCGTCCTCCTATTCCTGAGCAATCTGTTACAAAAAGCTGCAATCGCCAACTCTTCCTTCACCAGATACTGCAATCAGAGCCCAACCAGGCTTTCATGTCACCCAAGTGTCCTTCAAGATAAAATTTCACTTGAGTTCCAGCCACCATCTAACATGTGCTCTCAAAGCTTTTACATCATCTCATTCCCTTTTGTCTCTTAAACCATTGCTGTTCACCATCCATTACTACCCTTCCACACCACTTCTTCCCCTTTCCTAGCCTTCATCTGCCATCCGAGAACAGATGAAATGAGAACTCAAATGATGAGAGGCTGCTGTTTGATGTAGGATTTAATACATCCATACACCTGAGGACAACTGTGGTAACCTCTGAACGAACAGAGGATGTCCTGCAGGCCAGGAGACAGAGGACAGCTTGTTCTGGATTGAGTCCCACAGACCGGGTGGGAGAAATGCTTCAGGAGCCCCACTCTAGCAAAAATCAATAAGGCAAACAGCCGAGGTCAGATTGTGAATTACACAGATGGGAGCTGTGTTACTCATAAATTGCCCTTGCAGACACAGGTTTGGCAGCCTGAAAGGAGCAGTTGAATAGGGTCAACTCAGCCTGCTGCCTTTGTTTGTCAGACTGTGCGTTACACAGGGTTTGCTTGATTTTAGCATATTCTTGTTATTCCAACCACCCTGCTATTTTAAGGGATCAGTACAACAGACTCGGTATGTAAACAAGAGATTCCACGCTGACAAATTCACCGCTCAGAGGAAGTGAGGAAACAACTGAGGATTCTGGCACAATATTTTACTCTGACACCTTCACATGTTGCATGCATTTGATATATATCCCCCCCGGAAAAAACCTGAAGCTTCTTGGGTCTTAGTCTAACAATAGCTCCACATAAACCTGTTCGTTAACATACTACCTCCAACTACCACTATTTCACACCATTAATAAATCATTTCATACACATTTATGTGTTGTTTATTTCTCCCGGTTGTATGTGGCTGTATTTTTGATGATACTCAAACTTTCATTTAACCTATTTAAATGTGTATCATTTTCTAAAGTTACATTACTTTTTTTTAGTATAAAAATGAGTTTACCAACATTGTGTTATCACTAAAGCTTATGTTTAATGTATGTGATTGAATTCGAATCTGTCTCTATGATTAGATTGTTTTAGTTATACATTAATGCATATAAATAGAATCTTTTATCATTGGAAAGTGTGGAGAAACTGAAATCCTTGAGAGCTAAGGCTGCATAGACACAGTAAATGAAATTATTTTCATAAGATTACGACTTTGATCTCCACCTGGGCTGTTCGGCTCTTGAATCACTGCAGAGTGTGAGACCCCTTATTGGGCCAAAATAACTTAAAAAGGTTATTGAAGTGGTATTTTTCTTACAGTAGACTATGAATCGATAATGGAAAACTACTTTAAATCATTTATTGTTAGAGTCGGTGTGAAAGGTTTGCATGCTGAGTGAAAATTGTCACATGGTTGGTTAAAGAAAAAAAATGCTGCATAACGCACAGCTTCATTTTACATCTAAAATGGTTGGTACATAAAATACTGGCTGAATTACAGTGCATTTATTTACATATACTCGTTTGTTTGTTATGTGTAGACAGGAAACTCCTCCATCCATTTTACATGTACCCCATTTAGCTCCTTAATTGAAAACCCTCTAGAAGCCCCCGTGTCCTTATGATAAAGCTGCGACCTAATATGCAGGAAGGTAAGATGCTTTTGGGTGTAGTGAAGCAATATCGCCGCTCAGCTTTAAGCAGTCATTAATGCTGAGTATTTTCTGTGCAATTATGTAAAATACACGCTCACAGAAATAAACAAGTTTCAAATCAGCAAGATAACGTTATTAAATGAGTTGAGCTGAGATTCGATACATCCTCATATCTGTTCACAGCTATCAATCATTTGCTGCCATGCAGCAGCTGCCGTTCTTCCCTGCAAATAATCTTTCTGCAAGTCCCCGTGGTGATTTCATTCCTCTCCTCTTGTGAGAAGATTGGCAAAGAGGTCTTTGATGTTTCCGAGCTTCCTCGGCATCACTTTGGTCTTTTTTAGCTCCCTCGGATTCTCAAAGGATTCGTCTATGCTCTTCGGCTGGATGCTTTTCATTGCTGGTCTCGAAGAACTAAATTATTAATTTGTTTACTTGTCATGCACATTGATTTTAATGACTTTATTCTTGTCTCGAGTATAAATTTTGCATTGGCCTCCATCCATTCTCATTTCCCCAAGACGGGTTCTGGGAAATGAAAATGGATTCCACATTTCATTTATGTGCTACTGATTGTAAAAGCCCCCTATATTAAAGAGTTATCTTGAAAACTTGTTACAAGGCACTCCAAATTAACCAAAGCAGTCCTGCAGTTCTCTTTCCAAAAAAGGCTTTTCTACTGTGGGGAGTTTGGGAACATGCCTCTGGGTGGGGATGAAGCCCTGGGATATTTACCTTGAGCCAACTTCTGTTGGAAGTAATCACTGGTCACTTGGCAGACGCCCTCTTAAAGTTGCTTGTTTTATTGGTCTCCCGTCTGAGGTGGTACAAGTCAATCACTCAAAACCCTTTGGTGCACCTTTATAGCTCTACACAGGCAAAAGTAATGCTATAAGTTATCCTGTTAACCAACTTTTCCATTTACTGCTGACTCATGTGCTGTAAATGCATGCATGCACACCACGGGAAGCAGCAAGACATAGAGTGCCTTGCAAAAGTATTTACATCACAAACTTTTCAAATACTCTGAAATTACAAATCTTTGTTTTTAAACAGAGTGAGCAACACAGAGAAGCAAGTATAGTATATCTAAAGGAGCTGCAAGGATTACTAGCTCAGGTGGAGGAAAACAGGACGACCTCTAAAGATGCATCCCTAAAAATCTGTCTTTTATGTTAGAGTGTTAAGAAGGTTGGTGATGAAAGGGAAAATCCAGTTTCAAAGCAAACATGTAGAAGACTCTGGTCTAAGCTATAAGCTTTAAAAAGGTTGGTGACCCCTGAACTAGAGCCTTGGATAGAGGTTAGCTATCCAGCAATAACATTAAACATATTTGCACAAAGTCCAGATATTATATCACGTATGTTGCAAGACTTACTAGACATCTCCATCCAAACTGACTGGGTACACATTTATGATTTTCAGCTGTAATTAGAGTAAAGGTTACCTCAATTTCCCCTGAATCCTTGTTTAAGGAGAGCCGAATACTCTTTATAGATTTGAGAAACTTTGAAAACTAATAATACATTTTCTTTCACAATAAAATACTTCTTCTGTTGATTTATCACAAAGAAAATGAAAAAGAGAATAAAATGGAAGCAAGTTCCAGCGTATGAATACTTTTGCAAGGCTTTGTGCTCAGTCCTTTTCATGCACTCTTTGCACTCTATAAACATTCGCCTACACACTCTGAAAGCCACATAATCACAGACACTGCACCAAATAAAAACAAGTTGCCCATCACCTGAGAAAAGCCTCCATAAAAGATTTTATGGGGCTAGCACATGGAACATTCTCTGTGTGGCCCTTTTGTAATAATCAGCTCATCCCACGATTCATTGTCATCCTCTGCTCTCTGACATCCCGTTTCTCTCTTTTTCTTCTCTTTCTCTCTTTTATAGATCTTTTCCTATTTTCAACCTTTTTCTCATCATCCTAACCTCAATTCCCTTCTCCTCATCTCTTCTGTTCTACTGCAGCACGCACAGAAAGTGATGTATGTGAGTGAAAGATTGTGTGATTGTTGGACCTGGCACTCATTTTCTGAAGGCTTGACACTACAAAAGAAAAATCTTCCATAAAGATAAATAGATCTCACTAAATGGCTGTTTTTTCAACAGCATGCATGTGCACAAAAAATAACAAAAACCAACAAAAAAAAGCACTAAAAGTCAAGTCACAGCCATTAAGAGCAAATAGACCTATGCATCCACATTTTGTTTGTGTAGTTGTTGTGTAGTTTATCCTTGACACCCCAAGCAGGCTGAGACAGGCCAAGCAAATAATTACCTCTCAGCATTGAGCCACACCACATTACATTGGCCCCCGCATTACCCATAAAGGAGCCGCAGATAAAACCAAATGGGATTACAGTTAAAACTAAAACAGATTATCCAAATTATATCTGTTTGATACATATCAAAGCACTGATTTGTATTTAGTAGAATTGCCTTTTGAAACTGTTTTTGATTGGTCTAATGTTGTCTGATCTTCTCACTGTTGTCTTATTGCTCCAGATAAAACTGGGGTAACTGAGTCAGGGTCGAAGGTTACTTTGCTCACAAGTGTTTTTTAGCTGTTAGCACAAATCTTATCTGGAACTGGGCTCTTATTTTTGTGATGGCTACTTGGAAACATGGAACTTGTTGTCTTTCCTAGGTTACTGACTGATACCTTGAGGTGTTTTTTTTTGTATTGTCATAAAACGTTGTTTGCTCCTGATGTCTTTTATCTTGGAAAAGTGCACCAATCCCTCCTGCATCAAAACAATCCAACAATTTTATGCTGCCAGCCTGGTACTTCACAGCTGGGATGGTGTTTTTTAGGTCTCCAAGATTCCCATTTTCCTCCAAATGCATTACAGTAATACACCACTATTCAATGTGGATAATCACTCTTTCTTACCAGGTTTAGAAAGCATCTTTATGAGGTCTATTACCGTTTTTGTGGGAAAATACAAGCATCTGGCTTTCACATACCGTGAAACACAGAACCAACATAAGCTTCTTCAACAGTGTAATCGCCAGATTTTCCCATGGTTTTTAAACATGCATATAATTATTTGTTTTAACAAATGTGGCGCCTATAGGTATCTGAAGAAATTGTACCTAAGGAGCTCTGAAGGTATATGATTGCGCTACGTATTTAAACTCATGAATTTAAAGAAAACAGAAAAAAAAAGGTCATCTTACCAGACATAAAACAGGGAATTGTCAATCTGATTAAAAAGATATTAAGAAAAAAGTTGTATGTCTTTTTATGGAGTCTTTTTAAGTATCTGGTTTCCCCTCTACGATTAATTTACACAGAGACTGTAGCTATAACTTTTTCATTAAAACAATTCAGTTTTAAAAAAGAATACATCCACCAAATGTCTAGGGCAGTGCATAATAAAAGTTTAAATTTTACCTAAAAGAAATCTAGAATAAATAAATATTTTTTTATATATTTTGATGGGGCAATAAATATATTAATATCTACTCCCAGTTGATCCCAACATCAAATCTGTACTAATAGGACTAGCTGGTTGAAGTCAAGTAAAATGGAGCTCTGGTGTTTCCAGATCTTAGTAACCCTGTAATAGAGTTGAAAAATGACATCTTCTCTGTAGTACTTTTATCAGATTCAAGCAAAAGTAAAAAAAAAAACAAGGGTGAGCATCAGATCCGAATGAAGGAGCTCAGAAGGCTTGCAGAGGTTGCTGCTTTCCTTCTGAAAAGGCAACTTACATGTTGCAAGCCACCAAACAACTGGCTTAAAATCAAGATTTAAGGCACTTTTTAAACATCTGGATAGGATGCTTACATCTCTCCAACATTCACATATTTTTATCTCTCCAGTTCTGGTCAACAGCAGATATTACTCATGAAATTATTAAAAAAGCCCTCTTTGTCTTAGACATAGCCCCCCTTACAAATATGCTCATTTGCAACTATGATTTGCAAATATGATGATAAACTGATCATTTTCTGTAAAAACATTCATAGGACAGCAGAAAAGATGGTCCTCTCAAGCACACAAGCACAACAGCGTGTTTCCCAGAGGAACCTTGAGTCAGATTTAAATACGAGGCAGACCACCTTCAGCTACTAATTTCCCTCTTATCCCCCATCGCATCAGTCAATAATGAAACCGCACATATCAAAGACGGCCTTCAAAGAGATCTCTGCGCAAGTGCGTATTTGTCTTTATCTGCATTCAGTCAGAGTGGGTTTATGCTTCAAACGGATTTTGCAGTTTCCTTTTCCCAAAGGGTAACTTATAGTAAAGAGAGAAAAGAGAAGCAAGATTAGATGGATTCTTTCCTGGATATTCTTCAATTTATGTCTCCGTTCTAATATAAAAAAATAAGAAAGCTCAAAACCAGGATTATTCAAGTCCTTCTATCCCATTTTACCTCCTACTGATCCGTTAATTTGACCTGTCTATCCTCACTTTTTCTGCATATGCAGTTTATTGACTAATAAAATGTATTTAATTAAGACAGCTTAAAAGGAAATAAACCAAATGATTCGTTGGAGAAGATTGAGGGAGCAGAGGCATGATAACAATGAGTTTGGATGAAAAGAGCCAAAATCTCAGTTAAACACCCAAACCCATGCTATCAGGACTTTGTGTTGACTTCCACTGATTTGACTAATTCCTAACATTAACCCTAATTACCAATATATTTCAATCCTCATCTTAAACCAAAATGTAATTCGCATCATAGCGCTTAGCCTGACCCCCTCAACTTGGACTAAAAAAAGGGGTTAACACACATTAGGACCAAGCTTTTGTCCCTTTACAGTGTATTGGTCTCCAGAAGGTAAATGTTAATGTATCAGAAAAGGATTTAAATAGCCAACATAAAAGAGAAACCATACACGCTCGCAGACACATCTTAATCTGATCTTCTATCAGAAGCGTCCCTCTGCACCCAACCACAGCTTGATACACCTTAACTGCCATGTTTTATTAACACAAATGCAAAACAGAAAAGTCTCAGTGTGTAAGCTTTTAAATGGAGGCAAGATTCCACACATACACAAAAACTACTCTGTCTTTGTGCTGCCCGAGTGTGAACCACACTGTCCAATTATATTGATCCAAGCTTTCCTTTCTATGTGCAAAGAAAATAGCTTCTCTCTATTTCTGCCTTATAGCACATCACCTGGGTAGAAAGAGCACACTTCTACACATGTGTGCTCTCAAACACGGACACACGATAATGGGTCCAGTCTGGCTCACCAGCTCTGGTTCCCCTCTAATTATCTTGAAGGTTGGAGAGAGCTGTTAGCAGACGGGAAAAATGAAAACCGTCAAATGAAAGCACATTTGTGGAGCAATGCATCGGTTTGGCAACTGCAAAGCAAAAGAAGGTGGAGGATGATAATGGTGACAAGGTGATGATGAGGATGAAACTAGCAGTGGCTAGAAGGCCTAATTTAGAAAGATAAAACTCAATGTCTTTATCATGCAATAAATTAACGTTTCTTTAGTCATAATATAATCTAGGTAGCACTGTTTTGTATGTACTGAAGTTTATTTATGTTTTAATTAGTGCTGAGTTAAGGTAACTGAGTCTTAGGGATGAAAATATTGATATAGTGACCATTTTCTATCATTTACTGAATTTCCCTTCGGGGATTAATAAAGTATGATTGAATTGAATTGAAATGAATTTTTCAGAATAGGAAACAGAAGAATTTTATGTACTCAGATCCACGAATATCTGTTACAAGTTCTCACAAAAGTTACTTTTGCAAAGATAAACAAAATTCCTTTAAACTTTTCTTTTAATAATCAAGCAGTGAATGAGTGCTTCTGTCTCTTTTTTCAGTACACTTTCTACTTTCAATAATTGACAGAGAGTAATAAGAGGATTTCATCTTAACAAAGGTACAAGCATAGTCTAATTTGGCCACATCGCAGTTAGAATTTACGTTGTTTGATAAAAGAAAGCTGCTTTATTGGAAAATCTGCCATCCTTAATACAGTTTATGTGAGCAAAGACAAAGGAAGATAACCAGACAGTTTTAAAGAATGTTAAAACGCTTCACAATGACCATCAACACAGCTGACCTGTCTTCAGAAATCAAAATATATGTGAATCAATGTTAAAATGTGGTTAGGCAGAAATACTGAATCCACATGATTTACACATTGAGTCAACGTTGGTTTTCAACCATCACTATATCAGCTTTTATTCAACAATTACCTAAATATGGATCTACATGTACATTGGTACTAATTTTATTTTGAATCAAAGTGAAGGAATCAATATTGATTCATGTACAATTAACAATAAAATATTTAACCTTTCTAAAGCTATCGTGACACGTCTTAGAAAAGTATTGTTTTTCACAAATGTGTCTCTGCTGATAGGTCTTCCTGTTATAATAATCTGCAATATTGTTGGCAGACGAGAAGTGTTATGTTGTTCAAACTTATTTTACATGATCATATTTTTCAAAAGTGTTTAAACAAAAACATAAAAATGAAAACATGGCATTAATATTAGATTTTTTTTAAGGAAAGCAGTCACAGGTCGAGACAGCCAGGGCAACAGGTGAAGAGGGTATGGCAACAAATATAGTTTGTGATATCACGTCGACACCATATCCTTAGCATTTCAATCATTACAATCGACCACAAACCCTCATTCAACATCATCTTGTCAACATTGTTTTTTAGCTGAAACTGGATGATTGTTTGATGGTTGATCCACTATTAACCAAAAAATCAACTGTTTTGACCATAATTCAACATTGAATTCACATCTCTTGCTATCTGAACCATGAGCTCTATATTATATTTTAACTTTTTTTTAAAAGAAAAATCATGATAAATGAATAAGAACTTGTTTATATTGGAGCTTATGAAATAATGAATTCATTCACCTGCCTGGACCTAACTTCAGAATCAGAATCAGAATCAGAATGGGGTTTATTGCCATTGTTAGTGAAGGAGTTCACAATCTAGGAATTTTTTATGGT
>JAUZNJ010096713.1:0-21745 GCA_034780135.1 Jordanella pulchra
CCTTAGTCCTCGACGCGGGCAACCCAGGATATAATCCGGGTTGTGGTCCTTTCCCGAATGTCTCTCCCCCTCTCTCATACCCCCTTTCCTGTCAGCCTACTGTCTGAAAAACAAGCCACTAGTGCCGAAAAAAAAAAAAAAACAAAATAAAAATCCATTTGTTTAGAGCTGCCTCTGACTGTTGAAGTTAAACTGTTAACTGACATATTGGAAACTTAAGGTTGTGCTCCAACTATTTCATCTGCTTTATGCAGGTTTTTAATGTTTATTTGCTTTTATTCTACTTTTATTTTTCTTCTATTCTATTTTCTGTTTCATGTAAAGCACTTTGGATTGCCCATGTACTAAAATGTGCTATACAAATAAACTTGCCTTGCTTTGCCTTGCCTTGCCTTACATTAAAAAGTACAGATCTAATATTAGATCTGTACTTTGTAATGTACTTTAGAATGTCTTTTAAGCTCATTTTAAGGAATAAAAAAGTTTTTGCCTGATTCTGCAGCGGTCGGGATTTAAACATGGCGCCCGGATGGATCAGAAATTTCTCCTTTTTCTACTTTTCCTTTACTCATCCAGTGTCTGTGGAAAGCATGTCTGACAAATGTGTTTAACTGTAACTTCAACAGATCCATTTCAGCTCATTTTAAGACTTTTTTTTGTTTTTCTCTGACAGTGATCTAAGCTGGAACATGATTGAATGGATCCACCCAGAAGCCTTTGCCTCACTTCACTCTTTGATTAAACTGTGAGCACAAACAGATACTCATCTCTCACTTTGCCTGTCATACATTTTATCTAGTCCTTCAGCTGTACCTTCTCACTTAAATGGGTGACAAGGCTTTGTATCAGACAATATCAGTATGTAAGAAATGTGGGCTCAAACACTAAAGGTTCACTCAAGATTCTAGTCTTGATGAATGTGTAGCCAAGACCCTGATTTCAAGTCGTGCCAACTTGAAATTGTGTCATCTGGGAGGAGATTGGAGTTTAGTTATCTAATCTGATAGTACGTACTATCCAGAGATAATTTGTTAACATGTCAAAACAGGCTAAAATTTCAAAGAGATTGAATTTTATCCAGTCTGAGTACTTTGCGTGCATAACGCTTTGCTTTTTTTATTCTTTATTTTGCTATAGGGACCTGACTGAAAACCATCTCAAGTTTTTACCAGTTGCAGGTTTGGGTGGCCTTACCCATCTAAAGCTGAAGGGGAACAAAGAATTATATGAGGCGTTTAGTACTGACCACTTCCCACACATGAGGTAATCAACAAACACATCACCTATATGAATAAATGTTTTTAATCATTTTTACTAATAATGAAAATGCTAAGGGTGTGCATACGTCACACAACTGGTGAAATAAGTCATTCCTCAATTCAATTTAGACAGTATAAATGTGTGTGAAGTAACAAGTTGAGATTTGTTCCTAAATATCTTGAAGGTATGTTTTGGTATAAGGTGATAAATGTGAGGGTGGTACCTTAAAAATACTAAACAAGAAAACATAAAATTGAGGCATAATGCTATCTGGTTTAACTGTTGTGCTTTGCTTAAATACCACTTGCATTGGCATTTCCTTTGGGCTAATAATGCTGTTCTGATCTTTTACAGGGTGATAGAGATGCCTTATGCGTACCAGTGCTGTGTATATGAATCCTGCAACAGCTACAAGCCCACCACACAAAGGGACTCAGAGCTGAGCAACACCAATGAAGACCTACACAAAAGAACGGTGGCCATGTACCCCATCCACACAGACACTAACTGTAAGATAACACTACTTTACAATCTTTGCTCATCTGACACTTTATAAAGTCACAATATATTAGCATTTTATTAAAACCACATTCATTTGCCACCTCATTGAATTACTTTTCCACATTAAACTTACCACGCTTTCCTTCTTAAGTTCTTCTCTTGTTACTGCATTAACACACATAAACTGTAATGCAATTGAAATCAAAAGCTCCCAAAAAGATTTAGTGAGTGTAGACTTTAACAATAACTAAGAGGAGTTAAACTGTAATATATTGGTTTAATAAATTTTTTTTGCACCTGGAATGATCAAAAAGCATACAATGATAATGGACTTGCATAAATGCCATTTATTATCTGAAAATGTTTGGTAAAGATATATTAGATTTACATATTATGTAAGATACATTATTATGTAAATAGGATATGTTCTGTTGTTAATTTTTAACTGATCAACAATGGTATGTTCTAGATGACCCTGATTTGGAGGAGTTCCAGTTGGAAATTGAAGAATCCAAGTTACAAACCAGTGTCCAATGCACTCCCATGCCTGGTAACCGAAGTCACAGATTTGATTTCATAAAGTTTGAACTTTAAGCTCAGGTCAGTAAGTGTTTTGTGTTTCTGTTGCAGGTCCGTTCCGTCCCTGTGACTCCCTTCTGGGAAGCTGGCTAGTCCGCATTGGCTTGTGGTCCATATCTCTGGTGTCTCTGCTTGGAAACGCCATCCTGTTCCTGTCTCTCTTCGGATCGCCGGGCAGCCTGTCGCCTCTCCGCTTCATTGTGGCCTGCATGGGTGCTTCCAACCTGCTGATGGGGTTGTGTACATGCACACTGGTCCTTGTGGACGCTCTCACCATGGGAGAATTCAGCGACCACGGAGCCCGCTGGGAAGGGGGACCTGGTTGTCAGGCGACAGGATGGGTTTGGGTGTTTGCATCGGAGTCAAGCGTGCTGCTACTGACTCTGGCAGCAGTGCAGTGTGGTGTAAGCGTGACATGTGCACGCACTTACAGGAAATCCCCCTCCCATGGCAGTGTTCGCACATGTGCATGTTTTTGTCTCACCCTGTCCCTCACATTTGCTTCACTCCCATTGGTTGGAGTGGGGGAGTACGGTTCTTCACCATTCTGTCTTCCTTCGCCCCTGCCAACCTCATCGTCTCGCTTGCCATCATCCCTGGGCTTCTCCTTGGCACTTATTATGATGAACACCATTTGCTTGCTCATAGTCACAGGGTCATACATTCGCCTGTACTGGGAGTTACTTCGGGGGGAGTGTGAGGGCTTGTGGGACTGTGCTATGATCAAACACGTTGCCTGGCTGATCTTCAGTAATGGCCTTCTCTACATACCTGTTGCTTTCCTTTCTCTTTGTTCCCTTTTGGGTCTTCTCTCTTTGGGGGAAGAAGTTCTTAAATCGGTTCTTCTTCTCCTACAGCCACTTCCCGCTTGCCTCAACCCTCTGCTGTTTCTCCTTTTCACAAGAGACCACTCTCTGCTGTTCTCCTGGTCCCGCCCCAAAGCCCGCCCACAACTGCGCCGGGACCGCACCTTAGACTCATTGGTTTCTGTGGAGACGGAAAAGAGTTCCTGCTCAGATTCATCAACACAGGTGTCACTGACTGATGCTGATGCCACATACACTGCGGCGTCTTCTTCTCAGCCTGGAATGGATACAATCAGGTTTTCCCAGTGCTCCTCTACATCATCTGTTCACCTCATCCCTTGTCAAGTACCAACAGTTCAAGAAAGGGTGACAGAATGAGGGAACACGGAGAGTCTGGATCAAGATGTGATTCTTCCATATTTTCTCTCTGTGCTTTGCTACAACGACTCACCTTTTATCAACAAGGCCCTAAAACAGCCTTACTGAAAATGTGGTGGAAAGAAATGAACATTCAAGGACCACATCACTGGCACATTTCTGGGCTACCTACCTATAAACTCTAGAGAGTAAGTCAACTAAATATGTTGACTGCAGGAGAGTTGGTGACAAGAGAACCTTTCTTATGAACTGAAAGTTGCCTTTTTTCCAGTACTTTAGAACCAAAAAAGAAAATAGTAGAGTATCCAGCTGAGTCCATTGACAAAAGCCTATATGATCACAATACAAAAAAAGCTGTTAATTACATTGAAAAAAATAAGGTATATTAAGGGTTTACTCTGCGGTAAGAAATGTTTATACTGAAATGTGATGTGAAATGTGGCTCCAAAGTTGCATAATCTTTGAGTTTTTTTTTTTTTTAAATCTAATTCTATAACCGTTTCATGGAACATGAGACACATCTTGTTCAGAGCAATTTTACTGCCATATAAAAGGCTTTACAGCTGTGTATTAGAACCGATACTAAAAATGCTGTTCTTTAGGTGAAAAGTGATGCAAAATATTCTGGGCCACACATGTAGTTTTATATGGTTTACATGACTTTGCTTAGAAAAAAATGCAGTTTTGCCCAATAAGCGTTAAGCAATCTTATGGATTGAATGGGACATTGCTGTATTCCTGCCAACCTTAGAGTACGCCATTGATCTCTGTATACATACAATGTAACTACCTCTAAACTATGGTATTGACTCACTACAGCCTTAATGTCTACTACTTTTTATAAACAGCAAATATATAATTTTTATATATTAAAAAAACAAAATCTTAGTTTGTAAAAAAAACTCTTGTACCATTTAGGTTGTACAAAACTTTATATGTATTTTAAACATATGTTTGAATAAAATTATGATCCACATATTGCATAAACATGGAACTCTTTTCTTATGATACATGAAACTACCAACACACACAATTTCACAACTTGGTATAGGAAAGATCTTCAAATTATTATACAAAGAGACTCACAGTAAACTTATAAAAATGCATGTTTTATATACATTTATTTAATATGTAAGATTAGAAAAACTACAAAAAAAAAAAAAAATCACTGAATATTTGCAAGAAGAAAGGGCTCTAATGACAAAGGGGGAAACTACACACATGGTCTCTTCACTCATTTTTCTGCCTCCTGCTGGGAACACAGGGCGCCCCGTTTGCGAGTTGGTACATTCTGATCTGTAGCGTTTTCTTTGCCGTCTTCCGAAAATCTCTTTGGAAGGACACAAACACACACACAAAAAAAAAACATGTTAGACAATCGTAGTTCTAAAGGAGATTTCATATGACCTAAAATGAAACACTGGACTAAAAATAAAACACTGAGACAAAATTCAAGCCATGAAATAGGTGTAAAAAAATTACAATATATACTTTAATATTGCAATCTTTTTGCAAATGTATTTCTTCTTACATCAATGTTGTTTTGATGCATTAACTGGGCCCATCGAGCTATTACAAGATTCAAAGATGCAGTGTCCTCAATTCTGGGACAAGCGGATGGAAAAAAATGCAGAAAATAAACTGTATCGTTAAGATCTCAAATATGGGTTGACAGATTTTTTTTTTCACGATGAAGCCACAAACTATGTGTAAAATTTAGGTGATAAAACTCTGGGAAATAGTGTGATAACTTTTCCTATAACACGATCAACTCCTAACCATAAATAATCATGGAAAGGACACAAAATGGGTAACAGCGGTATTGATATCTGAACGGAAACCTTTAAGAACAAAATACAGAAAAGATACATAAATGTTAATAAACATAAAAACTTATACATAAAGTCTCTGTAGAAACCGGACATAAAGATAAGGAGGGTCATAAAACCATTACATTTTAACTAACAATGGCAGACATGATGTTCTAGTGATGTTTAAGTTAAAGCTCGACACCATAGCACAGCCTGGTGGTTCAGATGTGGTACTACACAACTAATATGGGGACTGAAGTGATGTGGAGCTGCCAGCATCCTATCCATGCACACATCACACAGCAGCGGTAGAAGAAAATAAAATGAAAAAAGACAAAAGAAGGGGGGGGTGTGCAGATGAAAAAAAAGGAAGTGTATTACTTTGTTCCTCTGGACTGCATGTTCCTGTGTCCACTTCTTGGCCTTCTCTGTGAACAGCTGCTTGTTGTATTTGAACTCTGAAGACTACATTGGAATCAAATAAATACATGGATTAACAGACATTCAGTAAACTTTAATCTGAAGACTTATAGCCAAGGTAAAAAACAAAAAAACAAAAACAAAACCAAGGACTACATGCGACTCACTATATCAGCCATAAGTGGATCATCTGGATTGGGCTCAGCCATGAGCAGCTGGATGGAGGTGAGGACTGTGGAGATGTTTAAAGATGGTCTCCAGGCACCCTGAAAGAAAAGCAAACGAAAGGGAAAAACAAAAGCTCTGAATATGAACTCAGATCTTTGAGAGCAAATAGAAAATAAGACAATTTCCTATTTTTACAACCTTTGGTGGGAGTTTAAGAGCATCATGGCAAATTCTTCCGGAGTTGTCGATGTTTGGATGGTAGATTGGGGTTGAGAATCGTATGTTTGGAGGTTCAAATGGATACCTAAGACATATGACAAGTACATTTATTGTGTTTTAATGTTGAAACATGTTTCAGGAATTTTCAAAATGACAGAAAAAAGTACCTTTCTGGGATCTTAATCTCTAGTGTAAAGAGTCCACCTTCATAAGGCGTTCCTACACCCCCGATTATTTCTGTAAAGGAATAGTATGTATACATGTGTACCAATAAAGTGCAGAAATGTGTCTCAATTTGTCAATGTTTGGGTTACATAAGTTATATCCTTACACAATTAGATGTTTATACACTGCCTGACCACAAAGATTATACACTCCAATATTCCATTGGACCACCTTTAGCTTTGATAACAGCGTGCATTCACTGTGGCATTTTGTTCGATTAACTTCTGCTTTGTCACAAGATATATTTCCATTCTGTGTTGCTTTCGTTTTACAACAAGCTCTTATATTGATGGTGGGAGAGTTTGGCCACCGTACAATGCCCTCTCCAGCACACCCCATACCATATCAGATGGGTGAAGTTACTCTTATTTTCCAAAGTTAAACAAACCACTTAGTTCTACTGGTTTTTTATGATTTGATTCTGCCAAACTTCTCTGATCACAATCTTTATTTTTATTCTTTTTATGAGCCAGGCAGTGTATTTCTATTTATTCCTGAAAACAGCTAAATAAGGTTCAAATTTTTACAGACAATTATTTCTAAGTATTCCAAACACAAAGCCACATTGATGCAGAATCCTTGTTACAATAACATTGTGATATGTAATAAATGCCATCCATCTCTCCACAAAACAAAACTGTTTCAAGCCTGCAAAAAAAAAAAAAAAAATCAGAAACTGCTTCAATAATCACATTTAATTCAGGAATTAGTTAAGCCAAATACGACTTAAATCCAAGTATAATTCAAGCATCTGCAATGAGCATTTTTGCTAATCCTTAAGAATAGCCTGAAGATTTATGTTACTGACAAAAGACTTGTGTTTGAGATCGCAAACACAAGTCTTCCTTGCTTTTCAAGTGATCATAAAGTGTCATTGAAAGATTTATCCATAGCCAGTGGCCTCTTTTAATAATATTTATTAGATTTAATCCCCTATAAAAAAAATATATAGGTCAAAAAATAAATACAAACTCTGATTTAGACCAATGAGTGAATCTAAAATATTAACCTACAACACATATTCTTTGTCATATTGAATAATAGGTAGATGGAAGGTAGATGCAGCTATTTAATGATGTTTCTGATGTAAAGTTTGAGGAAGTATCATTAATTAACTGTATCCGAACTGTTTTATTACCAACAGAAATCTTTGTATTGAGAGCTTCTTACGTGCTCGGAGGTCATCAATCCGCTCCTCTGTCTGCCAGCATGTTATCCCAGGAGGAGGCTCGTTGCTCAGCATCTGAAGCTCACGCTTCAGACGGGAAGCTCTCTGCATTCTTTAGGGAGGAAAATAACATGAAAACTACTTTTTAACACATATAAAGCCATATAAACACGACTCTATTACGTAACGTATTGATGTTAAACTGACTCAAAAAAGACAGTGAACATTTTAAACACAGTTTGTTGATGACGAAAAGGTAAAAAAGTGTAAGTTTAAGATTTTACTGAGGTGTTCTAAGCCCTACTGGAAATGCTTATATAACATAAAGATGGAACAATAATCTATTATATAAAATAAGTTTTGAATTAATAATATTTTGACACTCTTTTATCTCCCTAGCTTTGAAGTTGGATCTCATGTAAGGTTGTCTCCAACATTGTCTTGATGTTTTGCAGACTTCGGAGATTCTGTTTTATATAATATGCAATTTTAAACCAATCGTACTGGATCACTCGAGGTATTCAAGATTACGAAACTGAGCAGAACTAGAGCCCTTGGAAATAAACTAAATGTGATATTATCTTCAGCTTCTAAGGAACTTAAATCAGAGTCGTATCCTCAGGTTTGAAGTTAGTCGCCTGTCTTGTTACAAAATGTGCTAACAGCTAACAATTCAAATCATGACAACCTGCTATCAAGATACAAACCAGTTGCTTCTAGTAGTCATTCACACATTATTTGATTAACTAACGTTATCCCACCTGTTACAGATTTTATTTTCGCAACGGAATTAAAAACGTGTCGAATTTTCCACTGAAAAAGATCCGTCGTCTGTTTTTGGATTTCCCTCTTTGGTGTCGGACTTCTTCTTGTGTTAATTTTGTAGTGGTTGAAAGACAACGCGGACAGCGCCACCAACTGCTTTGGAGGGCGGGACAGATAACGCTCCCTTTAAAATTGTGAATTGTAAACGTTCCATAAAAGACATGTTGATTCCATCCCCCTAACAAATGAACAAAAAAAATATATAAAAAAAGGAACTACACTATGCAGTAGTGCACTATATCATATAATTACGCTATTTTTACCACTTAGATTATTAAACACACCATTAAAGATGTTAGGATGTCATCTATGTCATTTCTATTTGATCCCATATAAAACACAAAGAAAAAAAGAGAAGCAGAGAAGCTGAAAACCAGACGTCATTTCTAAATTGTGTTTATTTTTGCATTAACAATGTTACATCAACAATTATAGCACATAATTTTTAATCTTTGGACAAAGTGGAAATAATTTATACAGCACATTTCTAATCTTAACAACAACTTACACTACAAAATTACCAAGTCGCTCTCTCTCTGCATACGCACATTCATAAACAGATCAGCAAGCAACTTGGGGTCAAGTGCCTTGCCCAGAGGCACATCAACATGTAGGAAGAAGAAGCTGTAATCATACCTACAATGTTTTGCTTGCACAAGTATTCTTCCCTATGAAGCAGAGTCACCAGAAGATGCCACGTTATTTTGTCACTAAATCATTTCTGAAAAGGTTTATATTTTTGTTTCATGCTTTGGAGTTAGATATTTGAATTACTGATGAATAAATTCATTAATTTTGTAAATATCTTTGATAAAAAACGATTTCTTCCAAATCTGTCACTTGTCAAGTAACATAGTGATCGAAGTATACTATTCATACAATTTGGGAGATTATTTCCAGTACCAACATAGCTTTTTCCAAGTGTTTACGTCATACAAGACGATGAAAATCACAGTTTTGATCATTGCTTATGAGTGCTCAGTCACAGTTTATCTATTTAAATGGCACACAATGAAGACCTTGTATCTTGAGCCTGAGTAAAGCAGTCATGGAAACAGAAGGAATTATAAACTGTCTCGGGTTGATGCTGTGGCATAAATTGCCTGAAAGGTTATGTTTCTGTGTTGCGTGTCTTCCATCCTGATGTCGGTGAACCCGGTGTCTCTCAGAGCTGCTATGTAGGCATCAGGGTGCCAATTGTCCCCTGGCATCACATTCTTAGCTGCTAAAGCAGCTATATGGGATTGCCTCAGTGTGGTCACTATCAGCCCTCCTAGGTAAGTCAAAGGTTAATAAAAGAGTAAATAAAAGCCTTTTTATCTTCCTTAGAAATATAGGATCTTACCAGGTTTCATTACTCTGTGAATTTCTGTGGCTGCTTTCCTGAGGTCAGGCCAAAAGTAGTAGCAGTTACAGTGAAAGACTTTATCCACAGTGTTGTCTTCTAAAGGCATTTTGGCAACATCACACAGATGAAGGGTCACTTTGCCACTCTCCAGAAAATCCTTTACTTGGTTTTTGGCCATCTGTCATGATAGAAAAATAATGATTTAAGGTTCTGCTAGAGATATGTCTAGTCTTTCTACAAATGCTGCCTTTAGACAACTGTTTTTTAGAACACCTTTTTTCCTCATAAGCTTTGAAAATCATACAAACATGCAATTATACAAGAATGTCTCACCTGATGCATATACTCAGAGTAATCCACGCCTATCATGCGCCCCTTAGGCTCTGTTAGAAGTTTGGCTGCTAACTCCAGACCAAGTCCTGGGCCATGACCCAGCTCCAGCACCGTGTCCCCTGGTTGGATCTTGCACAGATGGACAGCGCTCTCCTCCAGAACTTGGTTGCGCGTTTTGAACAGTTTGCTGACCAGCCACCCCCCTATAGATTGTGTTGGCCTGCCCAATTGGCCTCCTAGTTTTTTAGCCCACATACCTGCAGAAATTATACCATAGAAATTGAAGCTGGGACTTTAGAGGAATCTTTTTAATACAAACTGATAACACCCTCTAACAAAAAAATGCATCTATCTTTTGTTCTTTCTTTCTATCTGTCTGCCTGTCTATCTGTCTACCCATGTTCCACATTCAACAAAAGAAATAAAAGAGCAATAAAAGGTTGAATAATTATTGCAGAATTACTTGTATAAACTATAGATTAAAAGAACTGGGTACCACAAAATATGCTTGCCAACAATCATCAAACATTTTCAACTATTTACTTCCAAGAATCATAACAAAGTGTCATTTAAATAATACTAACTATTAATAAAATATAAAAATAGAAATTAGGATCATTTCTTTTCCACTGAAAACTCAGATCAAAATAAAAAGTGATAGATTAACTCTAAAACTTGAACATACATAAAATTCTACATTTCTAATCGAAACATAGAAAGTTCTTGTGACATAGGGGACTTGCTGAACACAGGTGCATCTGAATAAATCTGAATGTGATTTAAAAGTTGTGGGGGGCTTATAGAGTGATACTAGCTGAAATCATCTGGATCACCTCCATGCCACAGAGAGAGGCTGGAGTTTCCCACAGGGACAGGTGGATGGCTGTGGTGGGCCTGCTCGTCCAGCTCCAGCTTAGCCATCTCTTGAGGAATTGAATAAAATTATGATCTTTAAAATTTAAAATTGTCCCTTTTTTCCTTCCGTTCAACTTTCCTTCAGGATGTTTAGGTAGAGGACTATCTGAACACCATGCTTGTTGTAACTACAACCCTTTATGTGTTATCCTATTCCTTTATATTGTCATCCCCCCCAAGGCCATAACATGGTGGTAAAATCTTTTTTTTTGTATTGTTAAAAATAAAGTTTTAGACACACAGTGTCTAGCATTATATTTACTGCTTAGTCACAGAAATTCACGAGAAAACAACCAAAAGTTCGTATTTAATTGACCCTTAGAGGCCCATCCGTTTTATTTCTCTCCATGTTCTCCGTACTAGTGGCGTCCCCTAGCTCCACAGGGAGCCTCTTCCCAATGTTTTTTTATTCTATTTTTCACACATTTTCAACCTATTGTAAATCATTCCAATATGCCGCCTATTATTTTATGGCTTTGTTTTATTCAATGCGTCCCCTTCTGCTTGGCCCGGATCTACGCCACACTTACTTTCTCCTCCGGAGAAACTCTCCTGATCAGTCAGAGGTTGGTCTCTTCCTGTATGTGAGGAGGAGGAGCAGCAGGACGAGCGCCTATTCGCGTTTGCTCGACGCAAGCGCTTCTCCTTTCTCTTCCCTTTGACACTCCCACTGCTTTCTAATCCCACTCATCTTGTTATTTTCTAATCTTTCTTATATCCGAAAGTCGATTTAATTTTTTTTTTTCGGCAAAGATCAAGTCAGTTGACGTGATGTGTTGTATACTTTACTAAACAAGACAACTACAAAAGTTGCAGGGTTAAGCCTACAGGTTTCCTTACATTACATCCCCTAAAGTTGTTTTTATGAACATAATCAGTGCGCAAAGTGTGAATATCTCTTCTTACATTTATTTTCCCAATAAATTATTTCAACTTAGTGCTTCATTTTTTTGTACCATGAAATTGCGATCAGGTTTTTGGAAAGGTGCGAAGCTTCCACCAATAAGGCTGTTCTGCACACACCCCCTGTGGGGATTATGTTTCTTTCGTTTTCATTTCCCGGAAGGGTCGAATGTGAAAATAGTGCAGTTTGTTTATTTCTTCTACGAAAAGATTGTGTTTTATTTTGTGATGGACTTTAAAAAGACGTGGCGTTAAGTTTATTTTATTTACTCATTGAAACCGCATTTAGGGAAACCGTTTGGGTTTTGTTGTTTTTTTTCTTTTGGTGCAATCAAAAACATAAGGACTATTTCTATGGCGAGCGTCTCCTCGTCACCTTTGATCAAGGTAAGTTAGACTCCGGAGCAAACCGTCCAACAATACATTTACTGCCCTGAATTATAATCCTATTTTTAAACGGCTTTGAAACGATTAAATGCAATAAATCTTGATTAGAAATCAATTTATTTAATAGAAAATGAATATTTATGTACTGCCATTCTGCTGTTATTTCCATAGGAAGAAAACAAAGTAAACAGTCCCTCACCCACAATGCATGAAAGGGAGGTCAGCTTTCATCAAATAGTTAATTCCCCTCCCCTAAATCAGCCACCTTTGGTCAGTCCTCCTTCTCAAGAGGATCTGTGGCATCTCCCTGG
The DNA here is from genome assembly GCA_034780135.1 of Jordanella pulchra. Classification (NCBI taxonomy): domain Eukaryota; kingdom Metazoa; phylum Chordata; class Actinopteri; order Cyprinodontiformes; family Cyprinodontidae; genus Jordanella; species Jordanella pulchra. Next base: position 12,558 of record JAUZNJ010096713.1, read on the forward strand.
AAGACTGAGTAAGATGTCTTTTCATATAAAATTTTGAATGCATAAACAACCACAGCTACATATTTTAAACATGGTACCGATCTTATTGTTCCATAAGTTACAATCTGTTTTTATATATGCTAGGAATAAACCCATCTCTGTGGGATAAAGAGGATGTAGCCCACTGGCTCCACTGGGCTCAGAAGGAGTACTCACTACGGCGACCAGAAAAGGGACGTTTTGAAATGAACGGCAGAGCCCTTTGCCTGCTCACAAAGGAAGACTTCAGACGCCGCTGCCCAAGCTCAGGTACAACTAGCTTTCTTTTCCATGTCATTTGCTGTTGCTTTATTTTTATCTTCTTCTGATAACAACAATGTTTCCCTCCAGGTGATGTTCTTTATGAAATCCTTCAGTGTGTGAAGCAACACAGGAGGAGCGTTGTCTGCCAGTCCCCTGGTGTATCTGCTCCAGTGGCAGGTGGACACATTCAGGCCCCAGTCAGTAGCCAAATCCCTTCTCACTTTGTCCAAGACCCACCGTCTGTGACAGTCAATGCGAGTCCAGGTCAGAACAGTTATCCATATGAATTTACAGAAATAGTTTTTTGTTTTGGAAGTTTTTTGTCTTGAAATGCCTCTTGAACTTTTCCTACAAAGACAAATACACATTTGGTAATTAAAACTTTATAGTGACTTCTATTTTACTGCCCTTTGTACTTTTTTTTATACATTCTGTTATGTTGCAACAACAAACTGCAATATATATTTTATTTTATAGCTTAACACAATAGAGAGCAACATTAGGATCCTGAAACGGACAGATTTGCAAAAGGCTCACTGTTTTTGAAAACTAACAAAGTTTCAGTCTAGGCACACCACCTTCACACAGAAACATGGTGGAAGCACTGTAATGCTGTGGGGATGCTTCCCTTTGGCAGCAAAACATAAATTGGTCAGACCTGATGGGAACAATAATAACAGGATCAGCCTGAAAAAAACATCTGTTAAATTTGTTTTTCTAAATCAGGGGTAGTCAGCTCTGGTCCTTAGGACCCACTCTTGGATGTTTTAGGTTTTTTAGCCTCCGTCCACACACTTGACCTGAATACATGAATGATTAACAGGCTTCTGGGATGCTTAAATTATCTTAGTAAAATACCTGTAATTAATTTTCAGGTAATATATTAATTTGTTTAAGGCATATATGCACAGAGACACAACATGTGAGACAGGGGGTCCTGAAGGACAGGGTAGCAAAATTCAAGCTCCGGCACATATGCTTTTAAAAAACAATGGAAAGACCTTTAAATTAATGCTAACAGATGTTCTGCATCTGCTGTTCTGCTGTTCTGGCTATCGATGGTCAATTATAGCAGCTGTATGTGCAGAGCTGGTGCAGACGCACCTTAGCCTAGAAGATGTGCAGCTTTGACTTCAGTCAGTTGGTTCTAGAAAGCATTGACTCACAGGGTGAATACAAATGCAGATCATATTGTTTGGATTTTTAGTTTTAGAAACGTTTTAACCTCATGTTAATCTTCCTTTTACTCCAAACTTCAGTTATTTTTTGATAGCCTATACCATAAATTGCCAATAGAATACATATTTTTTGTTGTATTGCAATAATACAATAATAAAAAGGATATAGGTGTATACATAGTTTTGTAAGGTATTGTAGATAACTTGGTCTATTTTCCTTATTAGGAGTGATGTGCTTTGCAAAGGCTGCTATTGCATTTTTGGCAAGCAAAGACAAGAAAAAAAATCCAAATTACAGCAAGAAAAAGTACTTAAGGAGCATCAGCATTGACATTTTCCAAACAACAATTTTAGAGTTATGGTGATCTGTTTATATCTGGTCAGAGCATGCACAACTCTATCAAATTTTCTGGATCAAATTTTCCATAATATTAGTATAAAAAAACTGTTATGCATATTCTTGTATGTACGAGGAATATGGAAACACAGGTACTGCAAAGTCTCTTTGTATTTAGTTTGGTGCCTATCAAATAGAACTTGTTTATTTTGGAGAGCTTGTGGGCAAAGAAACTACTGATCAACATGTCTCGGCAAACTGAGACTTAGTTCAGGATTCCTATTAATGTTTTGGTGAGGAGTCATCAAATAGCTTTATTTTATAATTCACCCAACCCTGACCATCACGAGTGCCAACAACCCTGTTTGACTTTCTATTAAATTCTTTTTCTTCTTATAATTTATTGACTCAGTTGTTGCAAAATGCTAGTGTACAACATTTGGTTTGTAATTCTGGTTTTACAGAGAATAGATTTGAAATGTTCTCCTTTGAAAGGATTGTATTGATTACAACTCCCTGGATCATTTGGTGCAAAAAGCACAGTGTTCACTTAAATACCAGGAATCTGTGAACTGCTTGATTCATAAAGCTGAACAATCACACGCATTCCCGTTTTTGCCTCAACCACTAAAAGGGTGATTTCCATTGTAGGAAGACGGATATGTGCTAATGGGTTTTGGCTACACGGATCGCAGAAATCTTTCAAGTCCATAGTCTTCTTTTTTTGGTTTTATTTGAAGCCTAATGAGCCCCATATAAAATGACAATAAAATCTCTTTATGTTAAACTTCAAAGTAATGTTTGATGAGTCCTGTTAATGTAAAACATTAGCGCTGTTGCAAAAATAGCTTTTACTTTCTGTTTAGCTTTTCATATTTCCTCATATTTCATTCTAGCAGTTTCCCTTACCGTCACTGCTGCAGCGCCGACAGCTGCTGCCGCTGTGAACAGCCAGCCTGAACCTATTTCTCCACTTAGAGAGAGGCCCGTTTTCCACCCATACTCTGCTTTACACACTCATAACAGTAAGTGTAGAAAACAGCTTTTCTCTGCTTGTAGTTTTAGTTCATAATAATAAAGACTGCTTTGTTTTGTTTAATCTCTTTTTAAAAGTTTTGCCTTTCTCATAGATGGATCAGCAGCCGTTTTTGCTTTGCCCCAAAACCAAATCCAATCACTTTCCCCAAAAGAAAGCGTCATTCAGGAGCCTCTTAATCTGTCCAGCAGAGAGAGACCAAGGAGCCCTCTGCAGAAAGCCAATGGTCGCTTACCAGGTACTGTGAGCTTACTTTGTAAATGGTTCCTTAAAATTAATTTGTGCCACAAAGATAAAATCTTCCAAACTGCTTTGCTTTATTCCGTTTGCCTTTGAGGCTGGAAATATATCTTGGAATAGTTTCACATCCTTTTTTTTACCACAAACCGGTTGCAAATTGGAAAACCTTGAGGATCAGTTGATTGTCGTCCATGGGGACTTGTAAAACAGATGATGCACAGTAATATGCCAAGAACTGATGTTATAGCATACAGGAGAATCCAGGTCAGTTTACCCACAGCACCCCAACATGTTGACATTTGGAAGCTGTTAAATTATCATTTTAATCCTGTGTAATTAAATTACATGATAAATTAACTGGTTTGTAAAGGTTAAGTGCTTTGGAAATGTATACAGATAAGCAAGATATCTATTATTAAAAGTAAAATTAAAACTCAAAATCTCTTTCATAATATATTTTTATTGCACCCCCTTCCACCCCCTTTATCTTCCACATCAGGTCACATGATTCTGCATCGATTAGCCAATGAATACTCCGTATATTCCTGGTTAACTCTTCCTCTAAATTTTTCAGACCTCTACCCAATATGCCTGTTTAAATTTCCAGTTATCGGGGTCATGGCAACCACAAAACCATACTTTAATGCAAGCGATCAGAACTGGCAAAGACTCCTGGATAGGTGTTGAAACATCTTTAGAAAAACTAAGAGAAAGTGTTGTTGCTTCCAACTTTAGCCTGTTTTGTGGTGACCTCAACCAATAATCCTGGATGCATTTGGGTAATAAATACCTCCATATAAGCAAGACCCAGTCCTATGTAATAATAAATAGCATTTTTTAAGGTAAAACAAACATAAAGATTGAGATTTTCAGTTCCTAGATGATAATAAATAACATGCTTATGTATAATATATTGCATTTCTGTTAGTAAATCCCTGTAATTATTACACACTTTAGCTTTAAAGATATTGGTATTCGATACCACAGTACACATGATCAATTGGTCAAGGATGTTTTTGCATAAAAAAGGGATTTGCATACAAACCGGCAGGTAAGCATAATGTCGTACCTGATGGGTGTATTATGCACTTAAAGAGACATAGGTCTTTTGAATTATGACTATATCAATTCTGGATAAAGGAAGTTTTAAATAATACTAACAATCTAACACATTAAGTGTATTCCTGTTTTAATTGTGGTTAGAGTGCAGACTGCTGTGGGACTATGTGTATCAGCTGCTGTGTGACGACCGCTACCAAGACTACATTCGGTGGGAAGACCCTGATACACACGTATTCAGGGTGGTTGACCCAAATGGACTGGCACGCCTTTGGGGAAACCACAAGGTAAGTCACCACGAGATATTTACCTCATACTCGACAAATTATTTGGTTCTTGAAAGATTTTTGTTAGATTATTTATCTTGTTTTAAGAATTAATTTTTAATTCTTTGTACACTATTTTTAATTGATTACATTTTTCCATCTATGTCTTACGCTTTATCCAGGACTGGGTTGCAGGGGGAGCAGTCTCAGACTTCCCTCTCTGTAGACACCTCTTCCAGCTCTGCTGGGAGAAGCCTGAGGTGCTCCCAGGTCAGCTGCGAGACATAGTCCCTCCAGCATGCCCTGGGTCATTCCCTGAGCCTCCTCAGTGGGACGTGCCTAAAACACCTCCCGAGGGAGGCTTCATGGGGGCATCCAAAAAAGATGTCCGAGCCACCTCAGCTTACTCCTCTCGATGTGGAGGAGAAGCAGTTCTACCGAGCTCCCCACCCTATCTCTAAGGGAGAGCTCAGCCACGCTGAGAAACTCATTTTGGCCACTTTTCTCCAGGATCTCTTTCTTTCATTCATGATCAAGATTTCATGACCATAGGTGAGGGTAGAACTGTAGACTGAACTGTAAATCGAGAGCTTCGCCTTTTCGCTCAGCTCTCTCTTCACCACGACAGACCGGTGCAGCGTCTGCATTTTGGCAGCAGCCGCACTGACCCGTATATCGATCTTTCGCTCCATTCTCCCGTCACTCTTGAACAGGACGCCAAGATACTTGAACTCCACTTGAGGCAGAAACTCTCCTCCAACCTGAAGGGGACATGCCCCCTTTTTTCCAGTCAAGAACCATGGCCTCGGACTTGGAGGAGCTGATTCTCATCTCAGCCGCTTCACACTTAAGTCATTAAATTTTGTCATGTAAAATTGTCTTGCAGCATGGATAAATATTTTGTCTTGTTTTGAGTCCCTTTTCTTCAGATGTAGTGTTTTGTTTTTTAATTGGAAACCCCTTTTTGCACTGTAAGGAAACTGACCAGACATATTGTTAGAGATTCAGAGGAATGTTGGCACACAGCTCTGTCATATCAAGCAGTGTAGGTTTTGATTGTGTGTTTATTCTGTTGACAGAACCGTGACAACATGACCTATGAGAAAATGTCCCGTGCTCTGAGGCATTACTACAAGCTCAACATTATTAAGAAGGAGCGAGGACAAAAACTCCTCTTCAGGTCTGTCATTTCACAAATATCTATTTTTTTATATCCTTAAAAAAACAAGTAACATCATTTTTTCTGTCTTACCTTCCCCACTCAGGTTTCTGAAACTCCCTCAGGATATCAGGAAACACCAAGTGGACTCAGCTGAGTCCCCTGAACATACTCCACCTCAGGTTGCTGACTTTGCAGACAGCAGTCCTTTGCAGGATTTCAGTGACGATCATTTTGAGGTTTCACCTGATCGAGCATCTCCACAGCCTCCCTCCACTGGTGCTCCAGTGGGATAAAGAAGAATAGGGTGAAAGTCCAATTTCAAATATTCATAAAGAAAGAAAAACAAAGATTTAGTCTTTTTTAAAGAAAGTTTTAGCTCCATAAATAATTCATGATTGTACGGGTTGGCTAACAGGTTCTAGATGTCTGCTGTGAAATAGCTTTTCAACTGTTCATCATTTTACATGTGAATGAACACTAAGATTCAGGTTAAAATAATTCATATACAAAATCATTATAACATATTTTTCAGAGGTTAGCATGTAATTATTTAACTATGGTTTCTGGATATACCGTCTATTATGTTAGTGGAGATGAAGCAGAGGTAGATGTAATCAAACAAAATTTCTGTTGGCTCTATTGTTTTAATATCTTTTTGGGAACATTTGGAATTTGTTTTTCATGAGCATTTTTGGTGTTTGTTTTGCTTTTGAAAATTTGTAAATATATTTTTTAAATGACAGCTGATGGCGAATTGCTTTGTTGTTCATTAAGACAGAGAGTCACCAAAATGTAGTGCATTAAAACAGGTTTTCAAGTCAAGTAAAGTAAAGATTATTATACCCAAATGGTGAGTTGTTTCTATTTGGGGAAAGCCATAAAGAAAGAAACAAACAGCAACAAAAACAGAACAACCACACAAATAAAAAGAGACCATACTAGTTTTTACAATTACCAGACTAAAAGCAACAAAGCTAAAGTATTTTTCAGTCTGTTTGTCTTATAATGTGGTATTGTTTATCTCCTTCCAAATCATAAAAGACAGACCTCATGGAGGATGGCTAGGATCAGTCAAAATCACTTCAGCCTTCTTTAATGATCTCAAACAATTAAGGTCACTCAGCGAATATGTGCTGGAAATTTCACCCTAAAACTTCCTCTTATTTTTGTTCCAAAACAATAAAAACAGAGTTGATATTATAAATAAAGGGGGACCTATATTGTAAGTGCTTATGCTGGTGTGCTATAATCTGATCTAAACTATATTTGACACAGGTTTCAAGCCTATTATGATGAAGTAAATTATGTAAATAGTAATCTAAAGCATGGTAAAGAGTGCCCTACGTAGGTTAAAATTAACCTGGGGCAGATAAATAAATGTTTTATCTCAACAAAGCAGGGCCTGTAATCTGTCATGTATGTTTCACTCTCATCTTTTACTTCCATCCCCCTGGAAACCCATCAGTCTCATCCAAAGAATTAAATGTGGCTTCTGTGTATCCCATCACTGTAATACTTTCACATCTGATCTATTCTTTTAAACATCTATCCATTGTACAGAACATAAACTGTTCTTGCAGAAGACCCTTGTAGATCTGAAACTTGGCTTTTAATAATTCATCCTGGCACGAAAGAAGTTTGTGTCTGTCTCATGATCAATGAATAAGCTTTTATATTTATCTTTTCATTTCTTTGCTCAACTCTCAACAATGATCTCTAAGAAACGCCTGTTGCTTTAACTACTAAATTTCTATTAGATTAGAAACAGGCGAACTGTTTCCTAACAAGGTGAATTCTGATGGATTATTTTTAGGGATATCAGAGTAAAAGTGCATGTGCACTTTGTATTTCAAATTTCTACTCATATCTTTTGCTTTTTTTCATATTTCAAAAAAGAAATGGTAAAAAACATATTTTCACAACTGGGAAAGATCCCTTTTACCAAAAACATCTGTTGGGTGATACTATACTGGAGTTAGCAGTATATCCTGTAAAAGTGCTTTGGTACAGCTATTATCTGGCTGTTTTCTTTCTCTTTTTAATGGTTTGTGCCTGAAGGTGTTTGTTTCTGTGAAAATTAAACTGGTCTAATGATCTTTAAACCCTCACATGACAAATGTCCGATAATTTTAGGCCAGTAAGTTGGTTTGAAAAATAAAATGGAGAAATGAAAAAGCAACAACCCTCAATTAATAAAAAAGACATTGAATATATATTTTGTCTTACAAAGATCAGTATTGTCAATATCTTATATATTCTCTAGGGGGTATCAGTCATAAGCTTAGAATTACTATGCAACAGCGTAATAAACCTAAGAACTGATAGTGCTTTATGACTTAGACAAAAAGTCTTTGAGACTGCCGCATCACATGACCATGACAAATGAGATATGTCGAATTGGGATGCATTTAAAAATACTAGTCTTCAAAGACCTTTCACTAACTGCTTCACAAATACCTGATCTAACTCGGTGATCTGTATTTGATGCTGCCCCTGTAATGTTCTTCCTGATTAAGGAATAACTAGTAAATCACAAAACCGCTTCAAGATGCCCCACAGTATCTCCAGCTCTCACTTTCGTGAAGTTCCATGGGATATTTCCTTCTCTGGATCTGGATTCCTGGCCACCTATCAGCTGGGTGTTGTCCTGTGCTTCCTGAAGTATTCCCCATGGATTCTACAGTCGGCACCCTACATCCTTGGTGCATCTGCTGGATCTGTGGTTGCAGCTGCTGCTGTCTGTAATGTTAACCCAAGTAAGTAAAGGTCTTTATTTTATTGACTTTTTATTTGTGAACGTACCTTTAAACTCTTGAGTTCTTTCACATTACAGTTACCATTCGGGATGAGATGATTCTTTTTGCCAAACAGGCGATGGCTTTTCCACTTGGACCATTGAATCCGTCCATCAGTGTTTTCAAGTGGTTGGAAAGTGTTTTGCACAAACATCTTCCATCAGATGCACATCATCTTGCAAGCGGCCGCCTTGGCGTTGCTGTGACACGTCTCTCAGATGGGATGCATCTAATCCTGTCAGAATTTCAGTCCAAAGAAGATGTAGTGGACGTAAGTTTGTGCTGCTGCTCAAAAAATGATTATACACAAATGATTATACATGATCAGATACAAGATGTTTACATACACTACACAAAGACACACAGCTTAAATATTCTATATGCTTTACTGACCGATAATTAATCACTTTAAATCTGTCTTTTATTAAATCAAACTTTTCTTCTTTCCTAAACCAGGTCAGTTAGAATTTCCCAAATTTTTTTATTTGCTCCTAGCCAGAATAAAAGGTAGACCAAATTATCAGGAAATAATTGTGATCTTCACCAAAGTATGGTTCATCCTTAGGTAAAAATTTAAATGACTGAAGATACTATATACCCCAGGAATCTCTAGTCATTACAATTTTAAAGATGTAGCATGGGTTATTCTAATAACTAGCCAATGTTGGTACAGCGCTAACAAATTCCATTTAATAATAATTAATACTGTGGTGGCTTTCAGTAGAAATTATGGACACTTGCAGCCGATGTCTAATTGCCCTCAGGACGGGAGAAGAAGCTTTATTTCAATGGTCAAATTCATATGCTGTCACATATTATCAAGCGCTGAATTC